>CM057089.1:17155000-17450000 GCA_029959045.1 Taenioides sp. WSHXM2023
AAACAAGGTGATGTTGTTGACATTGGCCCTTTTAGTACTAGATTTTAGCTCAGGGCGGCCCTTGATTATGTGTCTGATGGGCTTCTGTCAGATCCAGTTCACACTCCTCACACTTTATGCTGTTGACCAAACTGCTCCTGTGTCATTATAATCTCAGTATTGTGTCCAACCAGACAATCACCAAATCCTTATCCATATGTGCTGAATAAAAGTGACACCTGAAAACTTTAGCATTACAATGAGCACACATGTGTTAACTGAAACAGACAGTGCCAAATACACAGATATACTCCTCAAACATTCAAGCCACTGGTTTTCTCACATCGATAAGTAGCACTGACTATAACCTTTTTTACCTTAGTAACAGACTGGTCATAAAAAGCAACCTTGGATTGTATTAGTTGAATGTAATAAAACCACCCACTGTGCAAAGTGTGCTGCAGTGGAGCACATTTAACAGCCATCGTGTCTTGACTTGGTGCATGCAGTGCACATAAAGTCACATCTCCAACCCGACATTAGCTTTAGCATTAGCTGTCTTCTTTGAAAGGTTTCTAGCTGTAAGCCACGCTTGCATTGCTTATGTAAAAACCTGTAAGTATAATGTAAATAACTTAAACATTAATTTAATGATAAGTTGTGGACAAAGACTTTTAAGAGGAAACAGGAAGTTGATCACAGGTGTCGGGCAAATACTTTTACTCCTAACTTATGATGCCACACAGTGAGCCTGTTGGCATTTCAGTGTTTCAAAGGGCTTTGTGTACATGATTGGTACATGCAGTACCAAGAAAATTTACTTTATAGAAATGCCTCTATATTTATTTTGTTATATTTTATTGTAAGTATAAATGTAACAACAAAGCGTGCACACAATGTTACTTCTGTCTTTTATATTATTTTATATTGTTACGCTGGAAATCAAATTACAAAAAGATTTTAAAATCTTTCTTGTTTCTGTTACACGTCCTCTTAAAAGACACACAGCTATTGTCTGACCCCAGGCTGCCCAGTAAAAAGTGTGGACTGGACAGTAGAGTTCATTTGTAAAGAAGATTGTTGTCCAATCTATTTATTGGCTTTTTGGTGCAAAACTGAATCAAAGTTCTTACAGATCTCAGCACCACCTCATTGGCCAAATCCTATGAAGGATCTAGAATTTCCCACTTTAGGCCTCTTGCTCTGGTCACTTATAGATTGGCCAGATTTAGGCCAAAAATCTTATGTTGCACTGGATCCAGTGTAACCGTTTGTTGCAAACAGTTTTTTGTTTTTCTTCTAAACTCTTGGATTAGGGGCAACATTGTGCTGCAGTCTGCAGATGTGCAAACATTGGTAATTTAATTTGTGAAATTTGACAATAGACACGCTGTTGGTATAAACTGTTTTGTTTATTTGTTTATAGCGAATACAGTTTCACATTTATTCTAAACTGTTGGCATATCCAGATCCACCACTAGAGGTCTTCAGAGCGTTGAAGTCGCTGGATCTTTTATTTTTTTTATTTATTTATTTTTTTTTTTGCTCTTCTTTAATTTGTGTTAAAATTTGATCTTTCAAAAAAGACAAGGAAGAAAAAAGCATAGCTTTTATTGAGAGTCTATTCTATGTTCTGGTTTTCTCAAATCAGTTTTGGGGTGCTATTGTAATATTTCATTCAAAATATATATTTGTAGTCAATCCAAGTCATTTGAAATGTTATTTTATGAAAAGATCTTTGACATTTAAAGACGACAACACTTATTTATTGCTAAATTGCATTGTTACAATGGCAGAATACAAGATGAGCAACAACGGAATAACAAAACCGGCACATGATGAAAACAGTAACAACATTTCTCATAACATGAAGTTCAAATTGTTCTGTACTCAACACAGTTATTAATTAGTTTTATATTACTGTGAATTGCACTTGCCTTGTCATTAAAGTCATAAATCCCTACTTCAAGATTATTAAAATTATTATGATTATTATTACATTCAGATCATAAAACCAAGCGCTTTCATTAACAAAACAATAGCAAAACCATCAATCTCTGATATATCTGGATTATGTAAAAGTAGTATTACATCTGACCTGACATGATGACTGTAACTTTCTGATGGGTGGAGATATCAGTAAACAGGTTTGAAGGCCCGTCCCACAGAATGGAAAACAATAGATCAATCCTCATTCCATATAATGTCATAACATGAATCATTTTTAACCTCATGTGAACTACACTAAGGCTTTTCAAAACTTCAAAATTAAACGATTCAAGTGATAACCGAACACAGAGGACAGTGGATAAATGACACATTGGTTATGAAAGAACGTGTTTTTCATGTTCAAGATAAACAAGGTCAGTGGATCAGCAGCCTCTGCTTCAGCCCAGGGGTGACCCTCTTAGTGGAGCTGTTAAGGACCAAAAAAAAAAGTGCCCAAATGTTCACTTTCATGGTACAAGCATGACACTTTGCCAGATTATTAACATCCCTAGGACCAACATTTCTGGATATGGAACCAAGCCTAAATCCACCCTGGAGCCGAGTACTGCGCATGTCCCAAAATGGCTAACATGGAAACGAGGCTGGTAGCTAAATTACTGCTTAAACCACCTTTTTTTTTTAAAATAATGCTAAATTATCACATAGGTTATAAAGAAAAATATGTATTCTCAATTTTCTATGCTATAAGGGTGTCACGTGACTAATTCCTGGTAAGTGGGGATCCCTGTGGTTCCAGCGGGGAAAAAAAAAAGAAAGAAAACTTTTGAACTTAAAATGTTTGTTTGTATTAATTGTTAATAAAATACAATGAGTGCAGAAGATCAAACCACAGGGGGGTTACAACAGGACAGACATGAGGGGACATCAACAGTAAAAGACTCACTACATCTTAAAAACGTGATAAACAGAACTAGTTCATTGTAAACAGTTGCAGCGGTCCAAAATTCTTAATCACTTACCTTATACATTCAGAGCATCCTAATTATTCACCATGATGAGTTTATAAGCACTTTCCAAGTCACAAGTACTAATGTGCACTTGTGACAATAAAATTTAATTATGAAGCATTTTATTAACTAAAACCCCGAAAGAGGCCTGGGTTTTGCAGTTATTCGGCGCTAGCGACACTAAAGTTTGTTTTTATCTGCTAAAACTATTGAAACGTGCTTATAAATAAATTTGGACCATCACAAAATAAACTAGTGTTTTTTTTTTTATTTATTTTTTGTTTTTTTTTCCCAGTATAAAAATGGGTATACACTACATGAAATATTTCATAAACATTGCCTGTGTCCTCAGGTATGAAGAAAACATGTTTTACAGTAACACTTATATATAATATAATAACTACACTATTTACAGCCTTAATAAAGCAACAAAGACTTAAAAGTGCACTGTGTAACTTTTCTGCTGGAGGGTCTGTTCCCTCCTCTTCTTCATGGCGATGTTGTTGCTTTGTCCAGAATGCTCCACAGTATTGCATTAAACAACCTTGCTTATGTTTTTTAAGCAATAAAAACAGCTGTAATTGAATAAACACAAGATAGATCAGTTTAATGCTACTGTGGAACATTTCAGGCAAAGCAATATAATCTCTATGGAAAAAAAAAAAAAAAAAATCAGATGACAGAGCCTCCACCAGAAAAGTAACACAATGCACCTTTAAAGTGACCATCGATTCTTTTGTTATCAGTAAATAGCAGATGTGATGTCTCAAGACGATTCAAAGAATCAGAAAGCAGAATGAGCCTTAGGGAGAATGACTCTCTTTTTTGGGTTGCTGGTTCAGTGCTAAAATCCAGTTGGTTTAAATCTAAAATGCCTCTCTCTGTTCTGAATGGTCACTACCTAAACCACAGGGCCTGCAGTCAATCATGAATCAGTGCTAGTGCAGCCTCTGCAGCTCAGGGAGTGAATTCTGGAGGTCCTGAGCTTTCACATGTAGGAGCCCTCTGCACTGGGAGCAGTGGTCGGCTGTGGCTGTCGGGGTCAGTCCATTGGGCTCCTGGTGGAGGGATGGTGCTTTGGCCTCTTCTCTCCCCTGTGTCTGGGGGAGGGATGGTGCTTGGGCCTCATCTCTCCCCTGTGTCTGGGGGAGGGATGGTGCTTGGGCCTCATCTCTCCCCTGGGCCCTGTGTCCTGGTGGAGGGATGGTGCTTGGGCCTCATCTCTCCCCTGGGCCCTGTGTCCTGGTGGAGGGATGGTGCTTGGGCCTCATCTCTCCCCTGGGCCCTGTGTCCTGGTGGAGGGATGGTGCTTGGGCCTCTTCTCTCCCCTGTGTCCTGGTGGAGGGATGGTGCTTGGGCCTCTTCTCTCCCCTGTGTCCTGGTGGAGGGATGGTGCTTGGGCCTCATCTCTCCCCTGGGCCCTGTGTCCTGGTGGAGGGATGGTGCTTGGGCCTCTTCTCTCCCCTGTGTCCTGGTGGAGGGATGGTGCTTGGGCTTCATCTCTCCCCTGGGCCCTGTGTCCTGGTGGAGGGATGGTGCTTGGGCTTCATCTCTCCCCTGGGCCCTGTGTCCTGGTGGAGGGATGGTGCTTGGGCTTCATCTCTCCCCTGGGCCCTGTGTCCTGGTGGAGGGATGGTGCTTGGGCCTCTTCTCTCCCCTGGGCCCTGTGTCCTGGTGGAGGGATGGTGCTTGGGCCTCTTCTCTCCCCTGGGCCCTGTGTCCTGGTGGAGGGATGGTGCTTGGGCCTCTTCTCTCTCCTGGGCCCCGTGGCGGTTCCTGGTGGCGGTGGTCGGCTCTCTGCTCCTGGTGTAGATGGTTCCTCTGATGGTGCTTTCTCAGCTGGTTCGCCTGTATTCAGTCTCACTTTACTATGTGCAGTTTTATGTATTTTAGCATGTTAGTGTGTGTGTGAGTGTGCGTGCATGTGTGTGTCCATGCGTGTGTGTTACTGTTTGGGTTGTTCGGTTGTGTGGGGTCAGGCAGCTGTGGGGGCTGGTTGGGTGGGTGGAAGGAAATGTGGGGTTGTTTAATCACTGTAAACACTTTGTGTTACATTTTTGTATGAAAAACGCATTATAAATAAAGTTTGATTTGTTTGATTGACATGAGGCCTGTCTATATATTGAGAATGAGAGAAATGCAGGATGTGGCTCTATCTGCAGGTGAAGGGTGCACTATGTAACTTTTTGACTGTAATTTATTATTAGAAACTTTTCACAGTAAATCTTCTGACCCTCTCCTCTCCTCCTCTGACCCCATCCTCTGCTCCTCTGACCCTCTCCTCTGATCCTTTCTCCTCTGACCCTCTCCTCTGCTCCTCTGACCCTCTCCTCTGCTGTTCAAACCCTGACAAAAGCAAATTAGACTATAATAATAATAATAATAATAATAATAATAATGTGCAGAACCACTGCATGTGTGTAATATATAATTAGACTATAAGAAAGGGATTATGCAGTATTTTTTATGCCAGCCTTGTTTTCATGTAGTCCATTTTGTGACATGCACAGTTCTCAGCTCCAGTGTTAATTTTGACTTGGTTCCATATCCAGAAATATTAGTCCTGGGGGTGTTGGCAATCTGGCAAAGTTTCATGCTTGTACCATAAAAGCAAACTATTTTGGTCCTTAACAGCTCCAGTACAAATAATTTCCCTTGTGGATCAATAAAGTTTGTCTAAGTCTAAGTCTAAGTCTATCTTTAGTTATTTGTTTACGTTTTCTAATGACAGAAGAGTACTGGAAATAAAAACTATGTACTCTGTATTTTTTCCATTCAAGTTTAAGAAATAGATATTCTGAAGTTTCATATTTGAAATAATCATAGATAATGTATAATAGATCCTAGAGACAATACTTAATTATAAAAACATTATGGCACTATGTCACAAAACACTAAAACACTATGTCTATGGCACCATAGACTGTATAAAGAAGACATAGTTCTGACTATACACAGTCTATAGTTGTGGTTACATATAGATATTTTTTTTTTTCTACAGCAGAACGTTGCTGAAGCTTCTCTGTGATTAAAATGGTCATGTTACACAATAGATGTCATGATAAATGCTGTATGATTCCAGTATGTTCATGAATAGTGCAGGAGGTTCTGTTTTACACAGTTTAATTCTGTTTCAGTGATCACATGGTCTATGAGGTCTGTCTTACCAACCCTGTCTGCAGCTGTGCTGAGGACTTGAGGAGAGATCCAAGATGAACTCAGACACAACAGCCAACAGATGTTGAGGCTTCATTCTCAGCTAATTATAACCAAAACACCTGGAGATTGTATTAATCCATGAGGACATCCAAAATCAATATACTTGGGCTAAACCAAAAAATGACTGCTGTGGAGCTACTCAAGGTAGGCCAAAGCCTGTAACTTTTAACTGAAGTATGCTAATTTAATAGGTTATTAAAGGGTTTTTTTTAAATATTGTAATTAGTGCTGCCAATCACAGGGTCCCTCATGGTTCGATACGATCGAGATACAATATTATCACGATATGGCAATACATTCAACAATTGATATATTGCACATGATACTCTTTTTTAAGAATCAAATACATTTTAGTTACACTATTTCATTGTTAAACCACTGCCAGTGCAAAGTTAATATGAAATACATCTATTTTAGTCATCAAAACAGCAAATACATCAAGCATATTACATAAAAACACTAAATAAACAGAACTGTAGTGCAGCTACAGAAAAAATGATAAAAGATATCAAAAAATACTCTTTGCGATATATTGATACAGCAGCCCACGATAACGATACTGTATCACCAAATTTAGTATCACGATATATCAATATTTAGATATTTTTGCACACTACTAATTGTAATACAGTTACCCTATAAACAAGATAGATACAAGATACTGCCATTTCTAATCGTCAGTGATCAGCTTGGTTCTTTTTAATCCAGAAGTTTTCATCCTGTCAGTAAAAGCACGTGGTTCAGAGCAGAGTTCAGACTCTGGAGGAAGAATGGTGACTATTTTTAATGATTGATGTATCAGTTTCATTGATTTAGCCCATATTGCTTATGTTCAAGAAATTAATATTGAAAGCCATTTTACTTATTTTTAGCAAGACAAAGTAAAAGTGAATTGAAAATCTTCATCAGTCAATACAAGGAAATAGCTGCAATTATATAACATTTTATTATGAAATTATCATTTTTAACATCTAGGTCTGTGGTTGGCTGGAAACCTCTTGCTCTACTATGCGTTATCGATGCACTCAAGTAAAAATATCTCCATACTGTATCTCATCCAAGACAATGGACTGTTGCATAATGATTATAAAAACGGTCTAGATTTTATAAGAGCTACTGAGCCTGGCCTAAATGTGTGCAATGCTTTATCTATGCATTCAAGTAAAAATATCTCCATACTGTATCTCATCCAAGACAATGGACTGTTACATAATGATTATAAAAACAGTCTAGATTTTATAAGAGCTACTGAGCCTGGCCTAAATGTGTGCAATGCTTTATCTATGCATTCAAGTAAAAATATCTCCATACTGTATCTCATCCAAGACAATGGACTGTTACATAATGATTATAAAAACGGGCTAGATTTTATAAGAGCTACTGAGCCTGGCCTAAATGTGTGTAGGCTAAATTTGTTTTTGTTTTTTTGAAAGTATTTTATTTGAGCATAAACTTATAAACACTTGAAGAGGACAAGTAAAAATAAGAACACGAACACGATAGGGGGCATCAAAGTATAAAATAAATCAATACATTTCAAATGGAAAAAATAATAATAATAATAAAAATAAATAAATAAATAAATAAATAAATAAATAATATTTTCACCTGGAGCATTTCATCAAAACAATAGGAATTTAGCAATCAGATGGGCGGTGGCTTTAGCTGTTTTCCAATTTTCCAGTGTGGTCAGGGAACAATAATACAATTTAAATTCGTGAAAAATGAGGGTTTGTTCCCTCTCCATTTGCTGCAATGAATATGGTATTTCGCCAAAAGCAAAACAATATTTACAACTATTTCTGTTGAAAAATCCAAATTGTCCATATAAAATAAAATGTGAGTAGTCTTGAATACAATACCGGAAGTTAGCATTTTTAAGAAAATGCTAACTTCTGGATTCTTCACCGGATATTGGCCTAATAACATCCGATTGCTATTTCGTTCTGTTGCGTTTTTCATTCATTCTGAGGATGGACTCCAAAAACAAAAAGAGATAATTGTAAAAAAAAATTAATATTTTTCTGTTCCAAGAGCCGAAGGTGGGAGCAATCATCACTGCAGTGTTCTGCTGTGTACTGGGAGCGGGAAATTTAATACAATGTTAAGTTTCCACAGCTTCCCCAAGGATTCAGATTTGCGCTCCGTGAAGGCCAAGTCCAGGGTCAGATCGCCAATGCGAGTGTGACAAATGGAAGAAACAAGCAGGGACCTGCATTTTTCTAGACGCCTGGGACATCTTCCAAAGATTTGTGTGGGTGATGTACATTGATTTGTGGACTGTTTTTCTCCTGCACCCAAGAGCAAGCGGGATGAAGGGTTTTAATTTCTCAGTATATTTATAACTTCGAAGATAAGTCGCAAAAAACGTACCATATATTATTATACTAATAGCTATACATTTGAATGTCAACTAACAAGTAATATTGGTAAGATATTGACTCTTAAGACAGAAGTGTACCTGTTTACCTGAACATATAAACAGCAACCATTACTTACTTTCTTTCATTTTAGCCTTACAAAAATGGAAGAGAAAAAACATTCTAAGCAGTACTTAGTTTTTCACAGATCTATTCTATATACCAGACCAGGGAGGATCTATTGTTAATATCAAAAGTATGCTTTATTATATTTTTACTTTTCTAACTAACCAACTAACTTTTTACTATGTTACTAACCTTATTAATATTATTTTTTCTCCAGTGTCTCACAAAGATCAGAGCAGTGGTGTTGGTCAGGGCAGAGTGCTTCAGGTCCATGAGGAAAACTGAGAAATCTCACAAGCTCAGAGTATGATCTTAGAAAGTGGCAGTGTGAAATGGTTGTGTTCAGTGTATGTAATCTGTAATAACAGCACAGATCCTAGGTATATTTGTTTTCTTTTAGGTAGACAACTTCGTTAGTGAGATATATGTTGAATGTTGCCAATCTAAGCCCAAATCATATGCTAGATCATTTTCATAGGGTATCATGTCAGGTTGTCGACATTCCTTACAATACATACATTCAATTACAGTGTAGGTAAACAATACTCCTCTGGGCAATCATGTTTTTTTTTAGAAATTGTGAATATATTAATCAGTGGTTATATTAACTACACTGTATACTGTATTTTACAGGTGGTCCTAAAAGATTCGCAGCCCATACAACTGGTTCACTACAGCTGCTCGTGCAAGGCTGTAAAAGCATTATGTAACCACTGTGTTGCTTTTGCTCACTACGCCCAACTGAACCTCCAAACGGTCTCTCCAGTGTTCAGCTGCACAGAGGGTGAACAACAATGGCATAAGCCCAGCGTTCTGGTGAGTTATTTCAAGTGACATGTACATGACTATATGCACAATAACACTTTTTTAAAAAGTATTTTTAATATGTTTTTTTTTTTTTTTACCATATTATAATAGGAAGTAAAGCCTGGTCCTGTGGATAAAATGACAGTGCTTTCTGTAAAACCAAAGACCAGAAAGACCACAGAGAGTGTGCGGTAAGTGCTTGCAATCTTGATAAAAATTGCTGATAGCACAGTATTTCGGAGAAAGAAAGCGGGGTGGGCATCCCAAAGGTTTTCTTTCATGTACTGAAATATTTTACCTGTTGTCACAATAATTAAGTCACTACATAAAAGTACCACTACTCGCTGATTCACATTTTTTTTTCATTACCTCCAGGAGCACTCTGTACAAAGGTGTTTGTGGGAACGTCCCAGACCTCTCTGTCTTCGGTGTTGCAGAAGTGTACCAAGACTTCTCTACTGCTGACCATCCCATGATTTGCAGCATGGGAATCAATGCTGATGTCCCCCAGGTGGACATCATTGCCACTTGAGGACTACAGACTGCAACAGTCAGATTGAATGTTTGTGTGTTCTAGGAGACAGCAGCTTCATCTACAAAGTCTGGAGGTAACCCTGGAAATGGCACATAAGATTGAATGTGCAACTCAGGAACAAAGTTCATCTTCTGAATGGCACAACCTTTGGAGACCACAGGTAACAGCTTCACTTTTTAGAGAAGTGTGCTACGTGGGAGAGGCCTCTGAAGAGTTGCTTGCCGAACGCATCCTAAAAGGTACACACCAGACAGGAGTGAGAGAGGTTTGGAGATGGAGGCAGATGCTATCTGGGAGTACTGCCATACTGGACTTTTACAAGTATGGTTTTGTGGTGCACCCTGATGCACCATAGCTTGGTTCATCACCAGATGGCATTGTTTTTGACCCCTCAGAGCAGTTTGGCCTTGTTGAAATCAAATGTCCCAATATAAAGAGCTATGTGCACTCTCCCTACCTGAAGGTCATCAATGGGACATTGCAGGTCAAGCCATCACATGCCTATTACTGGCAAGTTCAGGGGCAACTGTTAATAACTGGCATGAGTTGGTGTGACTTTGTCGTCTCTGACCAGGATGACATGTTCATTCAAAGACTATACAGAGACAACAGGGTGATGAATACCTTAAAAAGGAGGGCGCACATGTTTTACTTTCATCTCTGCATAAACAAATTCCTCCAGGTATCATAAATTATAGTTTCATGGTATCAACTATTTCACACAGATTTTGAGAATTGTTAAATGTGTCACAATATTGTGTTATGATATTGTAATTTTCAATTAATAGTCTTTGTTTACACCATGAGGTCTTGCACTAGTTCTGATAAAAGTCAAGATGACACTGTCCATGAAAGGTCAAATTGTATACCATTATGTGATTTTTTTTTTTTTTCGGTGTCAGTAACTAATCAGATGAGAATCTAGTTTTAGTGTTGATTAGGATAGAATTTTCAATACTTTTGACAACCATAGATTGTTCCAAAAATAACAAATCTTTTTACTTCTCAGTCCTGTTCTTGTTAAAATGTAGTGGAGCAGAAAGTACCTGCTCATAAACGTAGTGACGTAAAAGTGAAGTGTTCACTCTAAAATGTTACTTCTAAAATACTGTATTCATATTGTATTTCACATTTCATTTTCATAGGAAATTGTGTTACATATTTCAAAGCTCTGTTTGTAATTCACTATATGTGTATGCTTTATTGTTTTATGGACACAGAGACACCCAGTGTTCAAATATAAAATTTAATGTATGACAGATAAAGCTCATCATGAAATCTGTGACATGTATTTCTGTTTTAAGATCTACAGTGGCACTTGTTTTAGAACATATATCACATTCAAATAATTCAGTTCCACACTTTTATCATCTATACCAACACCAAAGCAATGGATACGTGTAGAAGTAACAATCAAACAGTTAAAATATATACCAAAAAAACCTTATTGGTTGATTATATTTAAGATTTATCTGTTCACATATAAAGGGTATGCATATCTGCTTAGCACACAACAAACCATAAACATCTGAGAGAAGACAAAAATATGAACGGCTACATTTATACATTAATCAAATATATTTTAGAACATGAGGTTTATACTACACAATAAATTAAATTACAATTTCTTTGTCATCACTGACTTATTGTTATAAACTGTGTTAAAAATCAATTAAAGTGCATTTGAAGAGCTGAAGATCTGGGAACTATGAAGATTTTCCAATTCAGAATAGTTTAAACATGTAGGAGAGCAGGGTGCAACAGCTTGAAAGTCAGGCATTAATTTACCTTACCAGAGCTGTTACACCCTGCTCTCCCAAATGGTTAAACTAAATATCCTCCTGCAGCTTAGCTTTTCAAATACACTTTAGTTAACTATTAACACAATAGTTAATAGTTATAATAATACAATACCTTTAGGAAGACACCGATTTTTTGACCAGGGGTCCGTACTGGTAGTTTGTGAGGAGACATGCAACGGTAAAAATTTGATTTATACTCCCGGAAATGGAGAGAGGGATGACAGAGCCAAAAAGCTTGTTCTCCTTTACTCTCCTGATAAGCCTCTCCTCAGCCGAGCAATGCACTGGGTCCTGAGGACATCCACCTTGGGCATCTGTGCCTGTTTGGGCAAAAAGGCTGGACGATGGACTTTCCCACACACAAGTCCATCTACCAGAAATCCTTTGTCCACCATAATTTCTGTGTCTGGTGTTAGAAAGGAGGTGATGCCGCACTGACGAAAGATCTCTTTTTCACTGATGGATCCTCAAACAGTGCTGACACAAATGTCATTGCTCCGTGCGGGGACATGCCAATGAGGGCCTTGAAAGTGCAATGTGACTTGTAAATAGAAAACACCTCGCTCTGGAGCAAAAGGGAGGAGGGCGTTTGGCACCTCATTTCTGTGCAGTCTAGAATGATGTGTGTGTTTTCATAAGTCCTTTTAAAATCTGTGGGGCAGGTGGCTCTCACTGCATCAGTTGTCATCCAACTAGAGATGGACCCAAGCAGAGTATAAAGAAAGTTGGCCCATGTCACAATTATTCTACTTCCTTTAGCCCTGTGGATGTTAAACTTGTAGCTGAGCTCCCTGTAAGTACAACCAGTTGACAAGTAATTAAGGAACAGGAAGAGCTCATCAATTGGCAACAATTTCTGCAATAAAGGAAGTTATTATTAATAGATAACACAAAAATATAACACTATAAAGAATGTGCACCAAAACAACTGCATCTAGTATGAGGTGTTTGTGTTTGTGGTGTAAAGCGGTGTTGAAAGTTAAAGTGTGTACATTGAGTGAGAGTATGTGTGAAAAATTTTAAATAGTAACTTATATGCATGGTAGGACTGGGTGTGTAGCAAGCAGGCTAGTAGCAATCACTGGCAACATGCAAGAACATGCAAGGACCAGACTTGTCGTCATTGTGCAACTTACAGTGGGTCCACTTACAGTGGGTCTGGTCACTGAGAGCCCAGTGCCCATACACAGGGAGGGCACCTGGCACTAAAGAGTTTGCAGCTATCACGCAGAATAAGACCCCATGGACTTGATAGACTTGATAATGTGCAACGTAAGATTTTTGAAACTGTCTCTATTTTAATAAAGCTAAAACTGAGAACTGTTATAATAAAAACTGGGAACTTTTCAAATATGAAATTGCAAAATACTTAAGAATTTAGTTCTGACTTAAATAAATGCAAGGCAGAAGAGGATAAAATTATCTGTGACATTATGATATTATCCACACATAAGTCCAGCAGATCTAACTTCAGACCCCCCCCCCTAAAAAAAAAAAAAAATAGCAAAATTTGTTAGTTCTTTTTACAGCAAGTTATATGCTCCCACTGTGGTACCTGGAAGACCTGACTCATTTCTAAATATTGACTTTCGACCAATTCAACCTTCTGATTGTGATATTTCTGACTCCCTTGTTTCTGTTAATGAAATACTCATCTCTATGAGCAAATTGAAAAATAATAAATCACTTGGCTCAGATGGACTAAAAGGGGAGTTCTATAAACAATTTAGTGACCAAATTACTTATGTTCAAAAGGGAGCATTTTCAGAAAGTCTTGACCAGACTTCCTCTAACAATAAACCAAGGGGTGATCACCCTGATACCAAAACCTAAAAAAGACATTCTTAACATTGATAACTGGCATCCTATTTGTCTTTAAATAATAATTACAAAATCTTTGCCCCAGTTTTTGCTCGACAATTAAAATCTATATGGGACTCTTATCACTGGAGAGACACAATCTGGGTTCATGCAAAATAGATACATCTCAAATAACATTCGGCTTGTTCTTGATACCTTAGTGTAACAAACAGACCGGTTTGTTACCTATAAGTAACACTCAGCACCTTCACCCTTCACTAAGACACTTAATTAAAACACAGCACATTTGATAACACACAGCACTTTAACCATATTTGCACATAAAAAAGACATTGCACGTAATTGGTTTTAAAAATGTATTTATTGTCTTTCCTATTACTGCTTTTAATCCTGAGGCACAGTGGCACTTTAACTGACAGCTGCTGGACCCAGGAGGAAAAGGGGACATTATTAATTAACCAATTACCTTTTAAATTTAGTAGTGCAATACAGTATATATGGTGCATTATATCTGTTTCATGTTGATGTGTGTTAATGTATTTTATGGTGTTTTAATGAATGGTGTGTTGTTGTGCTTTGTACTTACCTCCGTTTTCTTCTGTCCAGGTCCTAAAAGAGTTCCTCCAGGCACGAGCTCCCCCTTTAAAATTCCAACCTATTCCAACAGAAGGTTACCTCTGTGCCCTCTGCTATTTTTTACTGGAGAAATTTTGTCCCTACACTATATGGAAAAAGGTTGAATAAAAAATGTATGATAAATAATAAGATGAGGGATGTCTCCTTTAAACTTATGCACAAACTTTACCTTACTAATCAATTTATGCAAAAATATATTAAAACAATTGACCCTAACTCCACTTTTTGTAAAGAATATCCCAAAACAATAAGTCATCTTTTTTTGGAAATGCACTATGACAAAAACATTTTGGAAAAACTGCTTAAAATTTATCAAAGATCATACTGACCCTAACTTTTCATTAAAATTTGAACATATTTATGGTATACATGAAAAGAATTTGACTCAAATAAAAAAAAAAAAAGGCATTTTTTCCTGTTTTAATTAAGCAGTTAGAAATCTACCTATCCACTATTTCTAAAAGCGTAAACAGAAAAAACATATTGACATATGAAAGTTGTATATCTATCTATATCTTTTATATCTATTTTTATATCTTTATATAATGTAACAGTGGCACTGTTTAAGTTTTTCCTTTTTCTATGTATGCGCATCCTATTTGTTATGTCATGTGTTCTGTGTTCGAGAGAGAGAGTTTTAGTTAAAGGTTGTATGGAGGATTTTTTTTTGTTTTGTTTTGTTTCAAATTGTCAATGATAGCATTATAGAGATGCAGCAGCCTTGTAATTATGATGACAAAAAAAAATTAAAAAAAATCCATCAACTGTGGACGTGGTGGGGCCAGATAAACATTAGCCAATAGATAACGAGGCTACCCCATGTTCAAGGTTTGAAAGTGCCTTAACAATTGATTGCTTAGGGGTCATATTCAATATCTATCTCATAATTTCGACTTTTTATCTCATAATTATGACTTTCCTATCTCATAATTATGACTTTATATCTCATAATTTCGACTTTCTATCTCATAATTTTGACTTTTTATCTCATAATTTTGACTTTTTAATCTCATAATTATGACTTTTTATCTCATAATTTTGACTTTTTATCTCATAATTTTGACTTTTTAATCTCATAATTATGACTTTTTATCTCATAATTTTGACTTTTTTATCTCATAATTTTGACTTTCTTTCTCATAATTTCGACTTTTTATCTCATAATTATGACTTTTTATCTCATAATTTTGACTTTTTTATCTCATAATTTTGACTTTCTTTCTCATAATTATGACTTTTTATCTCATAATTATGACTTTCTATCTCATTATTTTGACATTTTTATCTCATAATTTTGACTTAATGTCACCTTTTTTTTTCTTTTCCTGGCGGAAATGGGCTTCCATAGAAATGGTCTTCCATACTACCTCGTAACTTCTGCTTATCACTTGAACAATACAGTACTATAAATTTATACTCCCCGGTGAAGTGTGATGGGAAATTTATTAGATAGTTGTAAATATCTGGCCACTGAAGGTCTGGGACAGAATCTACCGCTGTTAGGGCTGTAAAAAGGACCTGGGGCACACTGTAGGGGTCCGATATGTTCAGATTAGCAAGCTTGTCCTCATATCTTTTCTTCTGATTACTATCTCGGTGATTAGTGAAGTCAGTATGAGTAAAAGACGGTTTTTTGTTGTCACTAGAGCACTGGCGGTCAGTCATGATTAGACCGTCAATATGGCGGATTGACAACTTCCTGTCACGTGACTGCATACACTCTATACAACCTTTAACCACCAAATAGAAAAATGGCATTGGACTTACGGGTGAACATGGCTTGCTAGAGGACGTGGCTTTGCTGTTCTCCCCCACCCACCCTCACGTATTAAGGTGTAATACACTACCAATATTACAAACTAAGTGCTTTTTAACATTTTATGTGCGTTTTTTTACTTTTGGATGGCGAACTATGTCGAGACAAACGAAAATTCAAACAAAAAAGCTGACGACTGCTAATGCTAGCGCTAGCCAAAAAGATGCTATCCCAGAAGCCTCAAGTCCAAGCCCAAGCTCCAGCTCAGGGCTTGGATGACACCGAGGCAATAATACTCAAAGGGTCTGAACGTTTTAGTGCGGTAATGGAGGAAAGGCTGTCAAAGTTCTAAGAGACATTGGATAAAATCTCCGCCAGACTCGATACTCACGTAACGTTACAGCGGTGGAGCAGCGAGTTTCGGATGCAGAAGAGCGTTACAGAGTTGGTGAGGACATTGGCTGATGCCGAAAAGAAAATCGCTTTGATGTCCAGTGGTTTGGAAGATACAGAGAACAGAAACAGGCGAGACAACATCCGCATTATCAACCTGAAAGAGGGTACGGAGGGGATGAGCCCTGTACAGTTTTTGAACCCTGGCGTCGGCCTTGACAAGAGCCCCGGTGCCGGAGCTGTGACTCGCATCAAGATGGATCGTGCACATCGGTGCTGTCCCCTCTCTCCCCTGTTATTTGCACTAGCTCTGGAGCCACTAGCGGAGTTTCTGGAATTAAATTGGGGAACACTGAATACAAAGTTTCACTTTATGCCGATGACGTGTTATGGTTTGTTACCAAGCTAGAGACATCCATCCCAATTCTACTTTCTATTATTAAATAATTTGGGCAAATTTCTGGGTATAAAATTAACTTAAATAAATATGAAGCCCTACCTCTGGGAGGTCAAAGGGGTGGAGGGGGCCACCCTGCTTATTTTCCCTTTAGATGATCAATGGAAGGCTTTACATACTTAGATTATCAGCAAACACCTCTGAATTATACAAATTAAAGTCTTGAACTCAGTAAAAGGTTATCTGAATAGGTGGTTTGACCTCCCTCTGTCATTACTAGACAGTATAAATTTGATCAAAATTAATATGCTTCCCAGGATACTCTATCCTAGGCAAATGTTACCTTTAAGATTAACAAAACAACATTTTCTGAGATAGAAAAAAAAATGTCCAAATGTATATGGCCTTTGAAGAAATCTAGGCTTAAAATTAATATTTTGCAACTTCCAGCTGACAAGGGCGGTCAAGTGTTACCCAACATCAAATATTACTATTGGGCCTGTCATGTCCAAATAATATTGGGGTGATTGTAGAATTCTATGCAAGAACCCATGCAGTTTTCTTTTAAATACTTTGATAATTGGCTTTATCTAATATCCATCTTACCATACTATGACCATCACTGCCTTAGTGCTGCCATTTAATTTAGCCAAATTTTCTTTGACCTATGCAACAAAACTAGACAAAAAATCTCATAATACTTGATTTGATCAATAATGTTTAGGATTTGGGGCATTTATTTTGTCTGCTCAAATTAGTAGACCCGTGTAGCCTCATTGAACAAAGCTATATGGGCCTTGTGCACTGATGTAGGTGTTCTGTGGTTATATATTATGTCACAGCTCATACTGATCATTATGCATGTTGGAAATCCAGGGAAACCTTCACATTGCCTTGAAGGTTATTTCCCCCATAATAGCATGATAATTTGTTGCTAGAACACATTTCCGTCATAAGTTTCTTTGTATTTGTCCTGTCTTTTGGTCCATTAAAATGCGTAACAGGATTTCATGTTTTTCTGATTATTACTTTTGGAGGGTTAATACCTGTGGTAAATATTCATTATCAGTTTTGAATCATCATCATGCAGGGACAAATTACAAGCAAGGAAGGCATTTTTTAGCAGTTTAAGTTTAAGCAGTTAATTAATTTAACCAAATAAAGGCATTTATTTGTATTAGTCTAATATTGTGTAATTTAGGCCCTCGTTTACATAATGGTAGCCAGGTAACTGTAATGGAATTGTTATAACCTGTAACAACAATGTCCAACCTATCAGATGCACTTGAAGTTTTATAACTGTCCTAACCCTGTTGTTCTAGTGTTGCGTCATAAGCTCTTTAGCCCATCTCTGATACCTCTTTAACTGTTTCGTTTCACTCATTCACTGGTGCAGGTCTGCAGAGGTGACTTCCAAGTGACACACGGCAAATGATCGATATCAGCACAGGTCTCTTCTTAGAGAGTCACTGGAGCTTTGCCAGGTATGAGCTATTACTGCACAGTATAGGCTGCGTTCACACTTGTATTTGATCTTATTTTAGTCGTGACATGGACTTGGTTTGGTCCTCTTCTAGTTCTGGTTTAGTTATAGTCTAGACCTGGATTAGTTCTGATTTTAGTCCCAGTTTAGTTGTGGTTTATTTATACCTTTATACTCCCAGTTTAGTCAAGGTTTGATCTGCTGGTTATGTGCATGTTAAATTTACATGCACTTCACCATCCATACCAAAAAAAGGCAAAATAGGCAAATATTATTAAAATAATTTATTAAAAATAAACTTTTCATAAAATACAATATTACAAATAAACCAGTGCATTTTAGTCACATTTTACAATTGATTTAATTGTAAATGTAGTAGTCCATATATACAATATATACCTTCCAATACACATCCATTTTACATAGTATATACACATATATACAAAACAACATTAGATATAGATATTGCATTATCACTGTCAATACCAGTGGTGTTGTTGCTGGGGTTGACCTACAGTATGGCCTCAATCACTGTCATGTCCTGAGGTTGTGGCTCATTCTTCTCCTCGGTTTTTGACATGTTGTTCCCCTCCTCCATTTGTTCAATCTGAATCCTCAGCTGTTCCTTTTCATTTCTAATCACCTCATTCTCAATAGCTTTTTGCTCCTCCTCTTTCTCTCTGTCTTCTTTCTCTGCCTTCTCAGTCTTCTGTTGCTTCTTGTATTTTTTGAAGTAGCACAGGTTCTTCTCAGGGTAAGTGACTTTAGCCAGAGGCAGCTTGAAGATCTTGTCAGTGCCCGTGGTGATGAGGAGAAATGTCAGAGCGGAAAGGCAGAAGGGCCAAGTGCATGCTGGGAGACCAAACTGAGAGAGCAATAATGTATGAGATTAGACTTTTTATGCTTTTATGCTTAATAGGTCAAATAAATAAATTAAATTAAAGAGAACTCACCCTTGACATGATGTTGGCAATAGCTGAACCAAGGTATGCACAGAAAAATGCTATGGGAATAAACAATAATATAAATTGTTTGTGATGGGCGTTTAAAAAAAGATTCTACTGTAAACAAAACTTACCACATGTGATGGCAAGTAGATGAACCTGCCAGGTGAGTGCGTAAAACATGCCTCCTATAGCAATGCAAGCTAACACACAGTTGTATCCCCACAGACCAAAGTAAATGTCACCAAATGGTGCAGCCAGTGCAAGACCTGGATAGAGAACATTAGAGTATGAGGCAAGCTTGCTAACTGTACAACAACAACAACATACTATAACCTGTATGTACAAATTTTTTTTTTTTTACCTGAAACCATGCCCACAGCTGATCCCAGAACAGCATGAATGCAAGTGATGGGTGATGAGATAAAAAGAGCAATAATGAAAATGCCTCCAGTCCAAGGATTGTCACAACCATACACTTGCCCAATTCCCACAGGTACTGACATAAACAACTGTAGACAAATAAAAAAGTATATACATTTTAAATGAAAGACAGACTCATTAGCTAACATTTTTAGCATAGTTAACCTCCCTGGAGTGCAGTGACAAATATCAAAAGAGAGAGAAAAGAGTTCATATATCATTTGAACAATAAGGTTAAAATGTGAGCCTGACCTTTGGCAGATCTATCTCGGCCCAGGTGATGTTGGGCAGCTCAGAGCGAGGCTGGATCAGGACCTGGGGGAAGTGATGGTTGTAGTGTCCTGTGGCAACCATGTGCAGACAAACCAGAATATTAAAGGGGAGAGTGAATACTGGAAGGTCCCAACGACTGTTTATGGAGGCTAGAGCACTGGACACTATAGGGCTGGAAAAAAAGGGAAAAAAATAAATCAGAATGAACAATTCTTTTAGCTGACTGCATTGTGTTAATCCATTGCTCAGAAATATTTAGTAGGGGGTGGGGGGTGTTACTCAAAGACACAGTACTGTCTTTAGCTAGTATCTAATTACGTAGCTCTAAAGGTGCTTCTTGCAGTTTAGATTTCTAAATTGCATTGAATCTACTGAATCTGCTAACTTTACCTTAACCATAACTTAACTTTAACATAACTGGATGAATCCTTGTCAACTCACCACATCATAGACATGAAGATGTTGGGCAGCAGAAGCCACCAGTACCAGTCTCCTTTATTTGAGAACACGGCCATGAGGAGGCCCACCAAGATACCGTTGTATCCATACAGCCCTGCTGCTATTGCACCTCTGTTTGAGACAGTACATGAATCATTGTTATGCATCATTTTGTCATAAACATATGTCAATAATACTTATTGTTTAAGAATGTGCCCCAACCTGTTTTGCTGCAGAATTAGAGCAGATAGTGTTGCGAAAAGTGTCCCCAAGAATCCATTGAGCGCCCACCAATAGTTCTGCAGGATAAGGCCGGCAAAAATGATGAGTCCACTCAAAGGGTTGTTCACAAACATGACCTGAGAAGCTCCTCGCAACACCCAGTCAATCAGCTGCAGCAAAATAAACTGCCCTGGATGTGAAGAGGTAGACATGAGACTAACTGATGAAGGTAAAATGTAATATGATTAGCAATAGGACAAACATTATGGAAAAATCACTTCATGCCATGGGACTTACTCTCCATCCATTTAGCAAAGGGTGTCATGTCTCCAGCAAAATAAGAGAGGCCCTTGAGCATGCAGGCGCGGACCTTATCGGTGGACTGTGCTGGCTGTGTCCCATGCTGGGTAGGGTCTGACTGCTCAGACTTTACTTCAGGAAGGGCCATGAGGGGCTGCAGCTCCTGGAGTCAGTCAAGTGTGTCTCACTGTTAGGTATGTAAAAATTTACATGTGCCCGACTAATGGTATGTTTGATTTACTCACAGTGGAGGTGCTGTTAGGAGATGAAACTGGTGGCACTACTGAAGAAAAGAAGCAAGGAGTCTGTGGACCGTGAGGGGACATGTTTAAATTTAAAATTCAACAATTTAAAATTCAACATTAATCACAGCTATTGTTTCTTTTTCATAACATGTTATGTCAACATTAACAGAGTGCCTTATGAACCAAAACACTAGTGGTCCATACTAGAAAACATCTAACTCAATATTGCTTGAGAATACATTTTGTATCGTTTTGTATGTGACATATTCCTAGAATTTGTATGTGACATATTCCTAGAATTTGTTTCGTAGAATTTGTCCTAGAATGTTCTTCACAAATAATATTAAAAGCCAATAAGTACATGAATAAGAGTCTTCTAAATTCTTATAAAAATATTACAGAGGATTTAAACAAAAAAAAAAGTATCCTGAAATAGCCTCAGATTATAAAGTCAGTTGTGAAATGCTCTTACCTTAGAGCTGTGTTGCGCAGTCATAAGTCCCAGAAAGAGCACAGGTTCCTCAGCTTCACCTGGAGCTGTCGTCCAACTCTTTCTCTGCACTTATATAGCGTCGCACACCTAGCCTCTCGTCTGACTTTCTCTGTGGCACTTCCTTTTCTCATCCTCTGCAGGAATTTTTTAGTACTGATCTTATCCCAATCTTATCTCCCCAACTGTTTTGCGTTGACACACGTGCATGAATATTTCTAGAACATTTTTAGCCAAGTTAAAAAGATGTCAAAAATCATGTTCACTTCCCTTTTAAAATTTTGTTTGCTAAATAAATCCCTACAGACTAATCATGTAGTTGGTTCTTGAATTATAAACTGGCTGTGCCCTAGGTTTAACTTGAGAGGCATGATCCAAACAACAAGTGCTGTTGCCAAATTCCAGGGTGAATGACCAACTGGGCCTCTTACACTGGCTCTCTGTCATCAGTGTGTAACAGATAAGGACAAACTGTATAAATGGTGCCAATTAAAGTTACCACAACTGTAAATAAACTAGGGTGCAAAAGTAACTCAACTTACACAGGTAAAATGATGAATTAGATGAATCAAGTAGAAACTTACATATCTGTTGTAGCAATTGCATTTAAGTGCTATTGGGATTAGAGCACTTGAATTTTTTTAAGTCATCATTTGTGAACACTCTGTTTAGGCTTGTGACTCTTTTGAGGCATTTCTAGAATCTTCTCTTGTTGTATATTGGTTTTATAAATCATCCGTTTGCACGGATAAGAGGAGCTGTTTGCAGCTGATAAGAGCTGTTGGACAAGTATGAGGCCTGCATGTAAATCATCTCAGAAGTGCAAAAATGTTCTTGCGTAACTGTCAGACTGGCAATGTCATTGATCTTCCACATAAAAGAGCGTTTATTTAATATATTAATTAGAAGTAATGCCAAATATTATAGGCTACTGCACAGTGTTATCTCTGAACAAAACCCCGGAGAAGCAGAGTTATGTAAGCGGCAGGGGGCTGTGTTTGTGCTCTCTGCATTTAGCCATTAAACACAATTACACTCAAGACACCACCCATAACTCATTAGAACTACAGACATCAGGTCTCCACTGAAGGAAGTGTCCTTTGTTGCATTGACAAAGTAATGTTTGCTACTGTTTTGATGTTGTTTCTTTCAGAATATAAAAGTGCATGCACCAAACTGGACAATGGGTGAGGACATTAACAGAGTAGTCGGCTTGATATACGTAGGCCTATAGTCATTTCTTAAAGTAGGTCTACATAATTAGTGTTGATTAAACAGTATTTTAAATATACTGATACTTTGCAACTGATGCCATCAACATCCTCTGGGGGTGTGATGCTACCTGCAGACACTCCCCTGTCTGAAGCTCTGTTATACTCTGAGCTGCAATTTAACACAATCTGACTAGAAAGAGCATTAGCCTGCAGTTTGTTTGTTTTAATTAAGTCACACTCACCATTTTGTTGAAAATCAAACTCTTAAATAGGACCATGAATGCTCGTGTTGATCAGAGGTTCCTGAAAATGAGTTGTTTGAATTCCTTTATTATTATTATTATTATTATTATTATTATTATTATTATTATTATTATTATTATTATTATTATTATTATTATTGGTTTTCAGACAATCTGAAAACTTGTGTTACCATGGTAACTGCCATAGACATACACTGCAGAGTATCAATTATGTCTATATTACTGTCTTTGCTAGCTGTTTTGCATAGTGTTGGCAGGTTTTACATTATAATATTAGAGTGACATTAGACATTTTCTACAACTTACTAAATGTTTACTTTATCCCTTATACACTGTTCAAAACAGTCAGCGTAGTGGAACCACAGTGTAGAACAGTGCTGACATCTAGTGGAAAAGGAGGAAAGTGCAGTGTTTATAGGACAAATATGTGAGATTTTGAGACCGTTCTGTACCCATCTTAACTGAATACATACATACTAACTCTCAAGTGCAGCCATATGCCTTTTTTCTGTCAAAAATCAGATTAGCCCATATTAGAAGAGGCAGCCTGTCATCATTTGTATGCTGCCCAACCACATTCATACACAAAAGATGAGAGAGGCCACAAGGCGTTCATGTTTGTTTGAGTATTTGTGAAGGATGGGGGCAGAGAGGGGACCACTGTAGTCTACGGAACATGATACTTAATGACTCTCCATCACAAGAATCCAAGTATCTTTCTCTTTGTGCACCTGGCCCAACACCATCACTCTATGTGCAGCCTATATGCTACTTTTTATTATTGTCTCATCCACAGATTGTTTTGTATGATATCCATTAAGCCATGAATCAATATTTGCAGTTAAAACCCACACAGGGGTTGAATCGAAGGAATTATCATTGTACATTGAAATCAACTGTCTTTGCTTACACACAAATGCTGATGTACAAGCTGTCAATTTACAGTTGTTTCTAAAAGAATATTTATCTGAAATAGGGGTGGCCACTTTCATTAGTGTTGTTCTCCCAAAAAGATGATCAGAAAATATGTGAATGTCTTGCTTGAGGCACAAGAAACTGGACTGGACTGTCTGCATTAATCAATAGCTTTTATTATTTTTGTTTTAGACAGTGTACTTAATATTAATTTTGCATACGTGAAGAAGTAAGCCTAGATTACCAGTTGACATTTTGACATCAACCAGCTAATCAAACACCCTTGACTTCACTTTGAGTAGTTATGAGTATTTTATCTCTGTGTCAGCATTTTTTACAGCTCTAAAACGTTGTATTAAAGTATTGAGTTATGCATGCTTAACCTTGTGCTTGAATGAGAAAGGGGATACAAAGCCTCTCTTGTTCTATGTGGTGCTTTATCCTCATTACACTTCTCATTTGTTTATACTGTTAACCTCCCTCCTCCTCCAGCCTTCATTAACTCTCTCAGCGTTTACAATTACTGCCCCTCACTCTTGCGCTTAGTGTTTCCAACTGGTTACCGCCAATGGTCTGAGCTCCGATGATGGGCAAAAGTTAATGTTTATGAGAAGGAAGGCATTAAATTTATTGTATTTGAAAGCTGAGATTTTAAAGAGAAAATAGGAGCTTAAGGAAAGACAGATGAGGACGGTGCAGAGGGAAAAGCAGGGTGCAAAGGAGAGCAAAAGACAAAAAGTAATTGGTCCTATGATGGCTTCCAGCTGCATGGACCTCAGCCAACCCAAGTCTTCATGTCATGCATTCGCACGCACGCTAACACCCGAACACTCCAAGTCTGCAGAGTCCCATAAACTTGTAGTTTCTGACAATGTACAATGTTGTGATTCCCCTGTACTCCAATAGCTGCATCAGTGATATACAGACCGAGCCCCCTAAAGGCTGGAACACAATGTTGAAAACTGACATATTAGGTTTAGTTCACAATGAAAAAATAAATTATTTTGCCTGTTCTGTCCAGACATTAGCTCATTTGCTCATTTGCACATTTTACATTGCTTATTTTAACATGTCTAAATATCAGAAAACCTCGATTATTGTTTTATTTTCACCTCAAACCAACATTTCTTTCATATTACAAGATCACAATTGTTACAAATGTTTGATTAGATTTGCATATTATTAAAGGTGGACTATGTAACTTTTTTGGTGTAGTATCTGCCAACTTCTTGTCTCCATGGAGATGTTATTGCTTTGTCTGGAATATTATACAGAGTGCCATTATATCATTAAAGCCTGCTCACATAAGAACTGATCAGAGCAGTAACAATTAATAAATGCAAGATGAGTTTAATGCCATGCTGTGGAAGATTCCCAGGAAAGCAATTACATTTCTGTGGAGACAACAAGGTGTTGTAAAAAATGTGTTGCATTTGAATTGTGGATGTGTGTGTGTTTATATATATAGGCAATTAATTAGACATGACCTGTCAGTGGCTCACTTGACAACTGATGTAAACATAAGCATCCAGATGTTTAAATGTATGTTTGCCTTTATGTTGCAACATCTGTTCAGGAGATAGTAAATTAGTTGCTTTGTCTGCAAGCGTCGAGTCTGTCAGTCAAAAATTGCTCACATGTTCAGAGTGTGGATTTGTTATAATCACACACTGATGAGCGGAAACACTGTAAATAACGTAGCCCACATAAACGAGTGTCTTCACAATCTGATAATTTGCAAACAATGTCAACAGATTAATGAGCTGAATAAATAATACACCAGGCAGAAAAAGAAAAACACAGAGTACTAAACGGAACCGGAAAGCTTTCCTCCAGGTTTTCCAATTAAAACACTGCTCCTGATTTATGTGATCATGTGCGCCATCACAGATGTTCCCGCTAAAACTTGTCAAAATGTGGAGATTGGAGTTGGGTTCTTGTCAGTAGAGTTTGAAAGTTTTAATGAGAGTTTGGGGCTTTTGGTGGCTCTGTGTGATACTGTAGCCTTAGATTTCCCACTAATACTGTAACATCCGTAACCAGGTTTTATCCAAATAAACTGGATGACTACCAGCTCTGTGTGATTAACCATATTTGAATATGATCCAATATTTTCAAAATGTCAGTGATCATCTTCATTTTAATGAGAGGTTTACAGCAAATTATATTGTCAGTAAAATGCATGTTATATTATGGTTATATTCATGATAGTTGTAGGCTATATGCTTTTACTTTGTTATTGTATAATTTGAAGGCTCAGGACTTGTTTGACAAGTGTACGTTTCTATCAATGACTTAGATATTTTTTAATTACATCTGCTGATATCATAATGCTAAAAATTTGAGTAGCTGATATTTCCTTTGAGTGTTTTTCACCTTCCCCTATCCCCAGACACTATTCTGTACTTAGATGCATTTACTGCTGTTGAAGAGGCCATTCTGAACAGGAAGTCATCTCACCTGTTTCCATTATCAAGTAATTTTAGATCAATATTGCAGTTTACGTATGTTATAGTTTAATATAGTTTAAATACTAAATACCTGAAAAAGCATAATATCATCAGGCATGTCTTCTTTAATGCCTTTACTTTGTTTTATGTTCATATGTATTTATTCAGCCCACGTCCAGGGTAATGCGTGTTAATAAACTCCGGGTTCAGATCACACAGTGCTTGATGTAAGTTGGCACAGTGAACTCAGTGCATCTCTGTCTCACGTCAAAGCCCCTCTCCTCTCCCTCAAATGCAAACAGCCCCTCTCTGCTCTCCTCCGCAGCAGCTGGAGAAACCATTAGCAGCTGGGCCCTCGGAAAAGAGAAAAGTCAAATTATTATCGCTGACATTTCAATACTGCCTTTAGTCTGAGCTTCCAAGCGAGCAGCCAAATCCATTCAGGCTAATCTAGACCCCTCTTCAAAAGGCTTATCCCTCTCAAGACCCCTCCTCTCTAAAGCTTTCAATGACCGCTCGTCACAGTCAACCATTTACAGTGTGCAGTGCAGTAAAAGACCAGTTGTGTTGATATTTAAGCCACTTTAAGACTCTGAATGGCTGTATGCATTTAGTGTAGAGGGGCAATGACTCTAGTCTATTTTGATTTATACTGGCTAACTGGCTGACTTAATACATTGTGTTTAAGTAGCATCAAAACATTATAGATCATATATAATTTGAAACTGAGCTGTAGAATTTGTTGTTTAACTGTTAGATTGCAGATTTTTTGACCTGGGTTTTGGATTATCTCTCTGCAATTACTAGGCATATCCACACAAAACAAAAACTGGCAGTTCAACATCTTCTCTGTCTACACAATAGTTTCAAAAAGTGGTGGCATAATTCAACCAGAAATGTATGACTGTTGTCATTTGAAAGAAAATTTTAATTTAAATTGAATTTGTAAGATTATAATGGCAAATTTATGGACCCAATTCTTAACAAATTATAATCAGGTTCAATGTTTCAAGATTTTCTGTTCTATGGTTATATGGGAGTTATATAAGCCCCTGTCTTCCATCTGAAATTATGTCATCATCAAATTGTAGAGCATAAACGCTTTTTATTGCTAGCTATATACTTTATTTTTTTACTCCCTCAATCAAATCTGTGATATGTTTATAGCATTTCCAGGAGAAGTAATACAGTTTCTTGTAGCAGCCTCAGTAATGCAGTTAGTAGTTTTTAAAATTCCACTTCCTCAGTTGAAAGTATCTCTCATTCTCAGTGTATTCTTACTCCGAGGCTGCCATATCAAATTGATTGCTTCCTGATGTGCATTGATTTCGCATGTTAATTCAGCGTTCAGGTGTTCCATCTGTATCCAGGTTTGTGTGGCTCCCTGCTGCTATGGCTTATTCTAAGTACTGATATCTTAATAACTGTACTTGAGTTTATATTCTTCTGGATTCACATTTCTGAATGTTGCACTGGTCCAACATGTTCTCAGCATTCAGAGCTACTTTATATGAGCAGTGATCGGGCACACACAAGAGAGCCTTATTATGCATGGTAGTAAATGACTAATCTTTAATGAGACCCACAGTTAACCTTTTAATGGCTCTTTATTAGACTAACGAGCTCTGCCTCTGTGCACAGCAGAGGAAGTGTGTGTGTGCTGATTGGAGAGCACAGCAGTGAAACACTAATTAAGCTGTTGGATGGTGCAGTAGATTAGGTTGCCCCCCTGCAGAGGCTGGGTCCCGGTAGGCAAATAGGCCCCATCCCTCAGCAGGCCAACCCAAATACATCCCATTTCTGCACCCCTCCACACACCCACAGACCCTCCAGGAATTATTACCCCTCACAGTCATATCTATGCATGGCTTTCCAAAACTGGGCCAAAAATACATTCTTGTCTGGAAAATGACATGATCTACAGTTACACATGGAGAAACACTGTCTATGCTTCAGTTAACCACAGCATTTAAAACTTCCACCACAAAAAGAAAACAAGAAGCTCAACTCTGACCACAGATTAAAACAAAGATATAGCCAGCAGAGCACTATTTATTTCAAATAAAAATGTTTCTCACTGACTTCAAATAATAAACCGCTTCCTATGGACATCATGCTTATAATTGTATATTTCCACGTTTGGTACATAGATATTTTGTAGGATGGAAAAAGACGTTTTTCCCCGTTGGAGTATATTTAGCTTCACCCGATCACTTTCGCCTTGTCTATGGACAGTTGCAGGATCATCATCATCCACAATGAAAACATATTTGCCTGGGAATTTTACCAGCAAACCTCTTGCAGTGGAGCTCTCCCATCCTCCGCAGTAAATATCCCTTTTAAATGATGCATAATGTGATTTATGCGCACTACCTCTGGAGTGATGTAAATCTGTTTTCATCTCTTTCAGCACTGACCTCATCACTTGTATACATCAATAACGTACAGTTTACAGGAATTAATGAAGAGGACTGTTTTTTCCTTTGACTCACTCTGATGAAGATGTCTTTGAACCTCTCATAAAATGATCATTTGGGTTGCCTTGAATGTTCACAGTGAAACTTTATAGTGGAAGCTCCATTACCTGCTAGTATCCATGGATATGTTATTGCTTTGCCTGGAATGTTCCATAGTATGGCAATAAACTAATTTATCTCCATGGTAACAAGCATCAATAATTCACATAAGAGTACATTCCTGTTGTGTGGGAGCATATGTGAGTTGTGAGACCCATTTCTTTATATATATATATATATATATATATATATATATATATATATATATATATATATATATATATATATATATATATATATATATATATATATATATATATATATATATATATATATATATATACCGTACCCCCCACTAGAAAAATTACATAGTGCGCCTTTATGGGTTGTGACACATTAAAATTATAGAAACTAATATGCAAGTTTATTTATCCAAAAGATTTATTGATAATCAAAAATGGTATTGTGTCCAACATATTTCAGGTAAAGTGATTCATTAATTCTATCAAAAAGCACTGGAAAATTATCTGAGACATCAACAACTCTGATCTCCCTATAATAACCACACACCTTTTATTAATCTGCCTAAATATGTTCCTCTTCCATGGGCTGACAGCTCGAGGGGCCAAAGTGGGGTCCCCAATACACACACATACACAAATACTGTCAGTGCTTTACTGTTGACACAGTCCAGATGTGGGCAGCTCTGTTCCAAATGAAACCGGGGCAGCCATCCAACAAGCTCAACCGCTTTCTCCCCATCAAATGATATGTTTACAATAATACTGTTCGGAGACTCCGGAGACACACGGTCCACACACGAATTCCTTAAAGCAGGGGAAATGAACTCATGGAAAAACTTGTGGAAAAGACAAATGCAGTTGGTTTGTTGGTGGTGTGTTGAGGCAGAAAACATTGAAGATATGGGATTTGACAAATAGACTGATCAAAAGAGAAGAGCCAGTGATTATTATTGCCTTGTTTGGATGTGCCTTGTCAGTCTGATGGGGGAGATGAAGGCACTGGATGGAAAAATAATGGCGCGGTTATGTAATCTGGATCAAGGCCGGAGCAGAGGAGGGGAAAGCACTATACTGTTATTCCAATATAGAGGTGCAGCAGGTCAGTCTGTACCTAGCAGCTCTTCATATCCACTTCAGACACATAATTAGACCATTCTGAAAAAACCTTTATGGACAATTACCACACACCAACACTGATTCATTTAATCTCATTATCACTATTGCTTTATATTGGAGTAATTATTGTGGTAGCCTAGAGGTGTATGTATTCATTATGTTCATTTGCTGTGCATCCAAGCAGTTAAAACCAATGCCATATGACTGCTGGTGATATGACATATTTTTTTTAATCAGGAACATAAATTATGTATTTACCTGTTTGAAAACAGATTTACTTAACCTATTTATGCCTCAAAATGCTGTCATTATCATCTTACTATGGGTTGTATAGTGGCTTTTTATTTCACTAGTAGTAATAGTAGTATGAACAAAAAACTTTAAATATCAATAATTCACATAAGAGTACAAAAGATGTTTGTCACGCTGGTGTGATAAATAAATTGTTTAGAGCATGTGTGAGTTGTGTGGACACAAAACAATCTATGTTACTGAGTATAAGACGTCCTGAGTAAGACTTTGAAGATTGGATAAAACAACAAAAAGGACAAATGTATTGAGCACAAAGATAATATATAAGTACATGGGTCAGATAAAAGACATGTTACATTTTTGTATACATAAATGTGTACTTTTCACTAATGTATTTATTGATTTGTAGTGCTGTCACAAAATTCAAATTGTGCAGAGAAGACTTACTCAATACCAATTTTGATATGATGTATAAACCACATATTTTCTAGAGAATCAAACATAATTCTCAGCACTAAATAATAAGATAAGATAAGATAAGATAAGATAAGATATGCCTTTATTAGTCCCACAGTGGGGAAATTCCAGTGTTGCAACGCACAGTTCAAGAACAGCAGGAAAATGGAACATGCAATAAAACAAGATAATAGATAATGGCTAAAAAAAAAAAAATAATAGTAATAATAGTAATAATAATAGTAGTTTCTTTAATATTACCATGTGTTTTATACTAACCACATGGTAATTCTACTGAGGAATTGTTAAATTGTCTTCTATTTTTATCAGTCAATTCTATTTTGTCTTTTACTGAAAAGTAAAATTGATACTTGATCAAATGAGTTTCTAGTTTTGACCCTAGTTTTAGTAGTTTTTGGTATCTGGGTCTGTTAAGCTGTGCAAATGACTGAAAGGTTATTCCCTCTTCTCTTTTAATGTTAATTTTATGATAATTATTTATGTTTTGATTTGTTTGTATTGTGATTTTAATGTCTTTCTTATTCTTTAAAGCACTCTGAATCACCGTACTTTGTGTAGAATTTTGCTGTACAAATAAACTTGCCTTGCCTTGCCATCGATTGTGAATAATGATTGAAGTGTCTCAGTGCTGTTTCCTCCACGAGCTGTTAGCGCACGTTTGTCGCCGTGGTGATGTGTGCCTTGCCTGTCACATGGTGTTAAACATTTATGCCTACCTGACAGCTGGCTGCTTCATTATGTGATCGCACATGGCAGATTCTCTTACACAGCCTCTCTGCACATGTAAAAACCTTGGATGTGCACACATAACAAAAGCATGTGATACGGTAAATATCTCGTTTCCTTCTATTTGTTGTCCTGGACTCTTTCTTGAAGCTAAAAACATCAGATCTGCTTGTGAGACGATCTTTGACAAGCTGCTGCCAAATCTAAAGAACTGAAACATTGTGATAATGATAATCCACTAGTGTGTCCCAACCAGTCTAGGTCAGCTCATTAGGGAGAAGTCAGTGTATTTAACAGTCTATGAAGCTATAATAAACAAGCTTTCACTGCAATACCTTAGCAATAAAGAGCAATGCAAAAGTCTTTGAAATAATGTAACATACTCTATAATTATATCAGGTTTATGTGGACTAATGATCTGTTTACTGTGGCATGCATCTCTTCTCTGCTGCCTTCACCAAGAATATCTGAATATGTAAATGAGTCATGTGGGCTTGGGTTGTTGAGAATTGTCATTTCTACAAAGGTCTGAGTGTTATCCCTGTACTCTATGGGCTCTATGTGGGCACAGTTGAAATGGACTGAGAAAAGTGTATTAGTCAGAAAGAGGTGTTGTGTGACTGGTCACTAAAGGACATCTTTTAGTTTAGTTCTTTGGATTTTAGGATTGGATTGTCTGTATAAATGTGGTTCTGTCCAGATAATTTAGTTTTTTAACTTTTACTATGAGGTGGATCTTTCCATTAACTTGACATTATAGGCACTGTCATGTAATTTGTGAATATGGGTGCTAATGTTAATTGTCGTGTGGTGTTATTTTACTTCCAGACCACAGTGTCTAGAATAAGCTCCAGGATGCATCCACTGACAGAGGTAAGAGAACCAAATGGTTGTAATCATATCATCAGAATACATCACTGTAACAATAAATAGCTCAGTTATAGAAAGAGCAGTGTTGAGATATGAGTCTATTAATGCATGGCTGAAACGTTATGTGCGAACACTGCCAAAAAGCTGAGACAGATACAAGAGAAATTATTGTCTACTAGTAAATGTTAAACTCAATATCTGGGCCTTGTCTTTCATTTAGTTGTTTTGGGGATCTGTAAATTGCAGTGTTGTTGTGTATCTCCGAGCTGATGCAGGTGTAATGAAGTGTGTGGCTGTGCCAGCTTCAGCACAAATGCCTGTGGTGTTGCCTTCCAGTTCTGCTCTGCACACCCACAAACACCATGGACCCAAACCAACCAGAAGCTGAAATCATTTTTAACGTGGAGGCATGCTCCCTGTGCGTCACATAATCTCATTCACCAAGGGGTGTGTGTGTTCGCTGCAGGGGGTCCATTAATAAAATATGACTGTATCATATAATAGACCAGTCTGCCAAATTACAGGAGACAGAACGACAGCTTATTAGGAGGACCAGGGAGGAGGAGTGTATGTGAGGGAGAGGGCCTGAATAGAAAGATTAAGTGGCCTTCTCTCATCAAAAAGCCACATTACCTAAGTGTTCACATCATTAATACGATCCAGAGCCAAGATACTAACAATGGCACTGACTGTGAAGGGAGTCACATGACAAGGAGTTTAAACAGAGCTCAAAATCTTTTTGTTTTTTGTACATGTTCATGTATTTGAGTAGGGAACAGTGTAGACTTCAGTTTAGTTGTGCAAATGTTGCTTGCAGATGTTGAATTCATTGTGTACATTTTATAATAGGCTACTGCACTGACATGTCCACATTATTTTGAAATACTCTTTATTGTTTCGATCTAGAATGTTTTAAGGAAATTATTTATCTTAGTTTAAGTTCAGGTCTGGGCATTTAATCTTTAACATTGAGATTGCACAGGATATAGGACAGAGATCAGATCAGAATGTCTCTAGTGAGCACCTAATCCTGCTTAAAGCTATTTCCACAGCACTGTATATAGGCTGCATAACTAACATCACATGTGCACACAAACCTGACAGACACCGAGCAGGAGAAGCTGGGGACAGAGTCAAACTGCAGTGAGTCACCCTGTCACCGTGGCAACTGCGGCTCCACACAGCTCTCTCTCTCTTACTCTCTCTCTCTCTCTCTCTGTCTCTCTCTTACTCTCTCTTACTCTCTCTCTGTCTCTCTCTCTCCGTCTCTCTCTCTCTCTGTCTCTCTCTCTCTCTCTCTTACTCTCTCTCTCTCTGTCTCTCTCTCTCTCTCTCTTACTCTCTCTCTGTCTCTCTCTCTCCGTCTCTCTCTCTCTCTGTCTCTCTCTCTCTCTCTCTTACTCTCTCTCTGTCTCTCTCTCTCCCTCTCTCTGTGTGTGTGTGTGTGTGTGTGTGTGTGTGTGTGTGTGTCATATATCTCCCGCATTATCTTTGAGCCGCGCATAACTTCTCGTGCCACTCATTCCTGCACTGATCTTTCGAGTGGATCAGTGAATCGCAGGTCAGATTTCAATCATTCACTGCAGTAGAAAAAAGTGCATTCTCAAGATGCCACTTGGACAAGACAGGTAAAGCGATGCTCTTTTTACGGTGGGTGTGACAGGAGCCCGGGGCTTTTGAAAGACTCTGAACCGCACCGATGTGTTCCACCACCAGAGGGTGTCTTTCCAGCGCTGCCATGACAGAGCGCTGAAGGCGGGGAGGGGGGGCACATGCTCCCTGTCCTATCCATCTTAATAAACAGCAGCAACAGTCATTCTCTGAAAACACCAACACAGATAAATTACTCAGTTACATGGCACTTAGGAGGCTCTGTGCTGTTGGCAGTGACTAATGCTCATTTATTGTGTGAAATTAACCACATAGAGCTTATTCACAGCTTTCTAATCATTTTTTGCACAGTTTCCTGGTCAAAATATTGAAATGAGTAACTTCAGCTTTGGATATTATAAATAATGGTGTATGCAAAAAGACTTCAAAAGTTTTTGAACAGGTTGTCTGTGGTATAGCCAACCTGATGGTAAGTATAGTATATAGCAGAAAAAGCTCCAGCCACAAACCCTTATGTTAAAATGTTGTGTCATCTTCCTCACTTGCTCAGTCCATATCTCTATGTCATTTATAACTGAGTCAAGTTATGAAAAGTGGTTCTATTTCAGGCTTGTTCATTTATGATATAATATTACATGGCATGCAGATATGTCATTGAAATTCATTGAGCTCCATCTTCACATTGAGCTTTGTCAGATTACACTCAAGATGACGCTGCAACTTGAGAAGAAATCATTGCTTTGAAGTGTCAAGTGTAGCGGGCTCTCACTCGACCTCGTGGTGCCTCTCTCCTGCGGTGGTTGGGCTGTTTCACTGATGCAGGTCCTGTGTTCCTGCTGGAGGAGGTGCGCAGCCATGTGGGCTCATTTACAGGGATGAGTGCTGTGTGCTGTGGGTGCAGCCTTGACTTTCATCACAGGTTTTTTTCTGCTCAGGCTCAGTGGTGCCAACAGTACGATCAGTACCACAAGATACACACATTTGGGCAGCTCACCCTGCAACCATGGTAACAGAAGAATTTTACTAGTTGGCAGCAGCCAATAGTGGGGCACTTCCCACTTATCCTCATCCAATAAGAAGGCAGCGAGCAGCCCAACCCTCCAAGACCTGTCACTGCTGGACTAGTGCGGGCAGGATTTAGAGATGTAGGCTTAGCTAATGAACATGAGAGTGCAGTGCAGCGCAGGCATGTGTGCAGAGTGATAGTGAGCGAGTGAGGATTTCCTTGCTCTGAAGCACTACATGCCACCACCATGGGCTGGCGACTCAATAGCTGTGACCATCTGACAACAACACAATACCAGTGATGCATGCAGCATCCTGCATCTCCACACATTATCTCTGTGACTCTGAGTTTATTGACATGTAACAGTGGAGCTTTAAGTAGATTAGAGCTTTCAATAAAACACAATACCCCCAAAGAATAAGAGAAGTGCCACCATGAGCTGTCAATAAAGTCATTTATTATTTCACACAATGGATGACATGAACAACTTCGATGTAGTTCTTCTTTATAAGTGCTCAATGCTGCCAGCCAACATAAGGTTAGCAAAAAAATGAGCTTTTCTTTCTGAGGAAAGAGAAATTATAATACAGAAAATAACCTACAAGATCATAAACATGTCCAAAAGCATGCCAGCAGACATGGATATACATATATTGCATGTACATATGTGCTTAAGACATATATCTGTATGCTGGCCAATGCAAATACAAAATATATGTGTACATTTACACATACATACCTGAAGGATATATGCATATGCATGCGCATCTAGTATTTACTCTATATGTCAAATATTTGCAGTTTTTTAATATTAATACAATGTACAAAAATGCTTCATGAATTAAAAAAATTCATTACAAAAAGAAACATATCAAACCATGTACAAGATCTGCTCCAAATGTAATTTAAATTCAACTTTTGCCTTGTCTAAAATATTTATGCATACAATCTGGTTGAGCATGCAAATAATGAAAACCCACTTTAGAAAAGATTTGAATATAGTAGGTTGTATACAAACTCAAATATGCCCACACAGTTAGAAGAGCTGTCTTTGTGCTCAAAATAAGTACATTTATTGGTTTTCATCAAAGACTTGTCTGCATTTCTAGCTTTGAACATTATAGCTTAGATCTGGGTGATGCGAGAATGACCACATACACAACTGCTGATGAGGATCCTACTCAATCATCTAGAGGAAATACTGCTGCCTTGCCCTTAATGTAGTCATATTATTACATCTGTGTTTCTCCTGGAGCCACTGGTCCAGCCTGACTGATAACTCAACAGTAGCTCTCTTCACTGCATCATGCATCTGTAGTCTCTGTGTAAAGTGAAAGCTCTGGGTTTGGACAATACTTGTCAGTGTTAGAAGGCACCGGAGCATTGGCTGGTAGAAAAGACAGACAAGACAGAATTGACTCCTAGCTCTTTGAGTCTCCTATCACAGACCAGTGTATAGAGGGCTGAGCTGTGAAATGAGAGGTCCTTAAAACTCACGGAGCATAGTTTCCTTTAACCACTTCAGACTAAACACAGGACTTTATTATGCACCTCCCTCTGCTACCTCAAATCTAGGTGCTGCATGTTTTGTTTACTGGTGTTCCTTAATTATCCAAATACCTCATTACCCCAGTAGGTTTTTTATTATCATTTTTGTTTCATGTAAATTTTCAAGGAATGTACCAATGACCTCCAGTAAATGCTGCAACACAATAGTGATTTTCGAAAAGAAGAGATGACTGGTGAGTTAGGGAATAGCCTGAGCTTAGCCAAGCTTAGCCAACATTCATACTGGATGGACGTAGTAACACTAAGAACAACAACACTTCAATACTTAGAGATACATCTGCTTAAGGCTGTACTGCATGGAGCTGCAGTAACTATAGTTCATGTATTGATAGTCACTTTCTGGACAAATTATTACTAGTATTCACAATTCTGTCCATATGAATGAAAATACCACTTTTTATGATGAAGGGTGGACCCAGAACTGAATTTCCTTATAAGGTCATTGCAAGGCATGGCCTGATGCATAGCAAACAACAATGTATGAGCATGTGTTCTCCATGGCAACATCATCTGCTGCTATTCTGCCCAGCACTTAGCTGTCCAATGACTGATGATACTGAGTCAGCTGGAAGGAGGCCTAAAGCTGAGTGGTGTGATATCTAAGTATGTGATCTACAATAACATCAGAGTGGGAGACAGTGGCATGATCTGTGTGACAGATTAAGACACATTCATATTTTGGGTCAGGGACACTAACACTGTTTTAGGTTAAAATCATTGAAAGAAAAACATAAGGCACAAGTTGAATTGCTGTAACTGAAATATTCCCACCAAACAGACTATGCTTGCTTCTTTAATGAAATAATATTTTGAGGAAAAGACAAGCACTATTATGTGCCACAAACACTGTAAAGATGAGTGAGACATAATGTCAACATGTCAACAACATCCAGGATAGCTACATTCTGAGTTCACATAGGAATGCTTTTTATTGGTGCCAGTGACACAGTAATCAATATAACAAAACACATTCTTAAACTGAATTCTGTTACTTTGGTTTCTAAACCTACTACTCTGGATGTGTTAAATAGAAAAACTTTTCAAAACAATGAGAGGGAGCCCCTATTTGGATCAGGGCGTTGCTTTGACGCTTTTGGCTGCATAGCCTGCATATACAATTTGATTAAGATAATGCATGCTCTCTGTAATTGTTCACCATCACAGAGGATCAAACATAAGGCTGGGACTAGCATGTAAGTGCTGCATTTGATTGATGCAAGGGTATGTTCAATAGTGCATTAAACCAATTTTAAGGTTGTCCAAGAATACACCTGATTCACTTATATACTGTAATGCCCCCTGGATATATACAGTACACAGTAATGAAATGTATGAATGACTATGTGGTTCAGTCTGAAAACAAACTTGTTTTGAGTCACACCCATGTCTGGTTTTGGTTATAAAACAATACACATCTTTCATTGTCTATGGTACAACAGATCTATTTGACATATTTTATGCCAGTACATGTCTATAAGCTGGTTTTCCATTGTACACGGCAGGCAAAAGTAGTTTCTATGTACAGTCTCAACAATCTCGTCCACCATATTGCCTTTAATTCACTGCCAGAGAGGCCCGAGCATGGAAGAATAAAACAAACAAGGTTCATCGAAAGACATCAGCTATAAAAGATGAGGTTTAAAAAACTTCTGCCTTTAACAGAAACAACAAAATGTATAGAGGGGGCCAAGTCAATGGATAAGGTGGCTTTAATACTGCTGTAATACAAATCTTTGACAAACTTTCATAGAAAGGCAAAGATAAGCAGAGATGCACAGTTTAATACAACTTCCCCATCCCCCTGCTGGTAAATATATGGCTGAAGCCACATTCAGATATAGCATCATAAAGGACCATACACATCACCATGTCACAAACATAAGAATTACGTTATTATCCTACCCTATCAGGACCAAGTACACATAGATTTCTATAGCATTAGATCAGTATCAAAGAGCACCATATAGTGCCATGTTAAATAAAGATCAGAAGAAACGTAAAAGGCTCATGTCTTTGAATGTAGCAAATAGAGGAATGGCACAATGAGTGTCCCTTCTTCCTATCTAATCAAAGTGCACCAAGAAGTCCCAGAATAAGGGCACTGCATCTGACTTCTCTCCCTGTGCTCAGAGGATTCAGACAGTCCTTGTCTCTTGTCAAATTACTGACTAGAGGGAGCCCATAAGTCGTCCCTGCTATGGGGCCTGCCCCTGCGTTTCCCACCTTTAGCTGGAGGCAAAGAAGTGGCCTGATGGACCACAGTCTCTATTGTGGCTGCGATAGAGTCGTGATTGGAGAACTCCAGAGCCTCAGGGGTCAGACTGGGCCTGACACTCTGTCTGCCTGGCAGGTCATCACACCTCTCCAGCACCGGCATCCCCAGAGTCCTCCCATCAGCTCTTCTGTCAGACAACAAGTCTAAGCCTTGCTCAAGCCCGCTGGCCACCACACACTCCACAGGCTGCTTTCTCGGTCGTCCTGGTCGCCTCTTGATGACATTGTTTCCTGTTTTGGCTTGGCGCTGCAGGCGCTTGGCACGCAGAATCTTCTGCACATGCTCAAAGTTCAGTGAATGCATCCTTCTTACATTATTCTGGATCTGCTCCACTTCATGGCGCTTGTATCTTCGCTTACCAGCAGCACCTGTGAACAAAGAAATTGATCATAAGTAAGGTGTTACTGAGTAAAGCAGATATAGACAAGCAGAATGTGTCAAAAAAGTCAAATTTTATGGTAATATTTTAGTCAGGATGAACTCATAGAAGACACCCTTTTAGCTGGTGAAAAAAGTCTCTTATTTTGCTTCAAGAGCTTCCTGCTAATTCGGTCATATTCATGTAGCTTTTGAAAGCCCAGCTGAGCCAGGAGAGCATATCCTATCCTGTAATTGTCTATAAGAGAGCTGTGAGGAGAGTGGAGAGGAGGAGATTCCATTCTTCTAAGCAGGAAATCCACAGAAATGTCTCCTTCAACCATTTAATGTTGCTACACAATAACAACCCTGTGCATCTGGAGCCCAGACTGCCAGAATGCCACTCACAAACACATGCATACTTACGCGTTTATCTGCTTACACATCCACACAAGTGAAAGGACACAAACTGCACACACAAACCAAGGCTTCAGCAGTTCAAAAGGGCTGAGCTCAAGAAATTGGAGCCATATTGTACCCTTCACACTGGTGATTGGGCACGATGCCCCTTACATGCTGTTCCTCTCTTACCCATAATTCTCAGTTCCACTCAACCCTTGAACACCAGTTTACATCTTTCATATTTCAATTAAACTGTTAGCACTGCCATACTCGATTTCCGTCTCAGTTTCAGAATGCTTCCTGGTCTTGTCCGTGTCTGTCATTCTTTTTGTTTGTATCCCTGTCTTGTTTGGAGACTCCTCCCTCCTCGCTGTCTGGGCACTGTTCCCAGGGCTGAGACTGAGGCACAGCCAAAATGGAGGAAAAGCACAATCAGACACCAGTCCCTGAGCAGCGTGCACAACATGCAGGGTCGCTTTTATGAGCTTTTACGGCAATTGCTGGGTTCCCTGACCAAACCTCCAGTGTTGCTCATGTGCCACATGAGTTTTCTATATAAAAATGTATTATTACATTATCCATAACCTAAAGCTTCACCAACCACAGCAAATAAAGATGATAAAGAAATAAGATATAGAATCACTTAAATCAGACCTTTAACAGTATTGGAGCACAGGTCGCTGTGATTACAGAGAAGATAAAGATGAGCCACCTCCATTTAAAACTCAAGGGAACATCACTCCTTATTGTTGTTGAAGATTCAGGCCAGCCAGTGAAATTAGTCTAATGCAGAAAGCACTAAGTAGCAGTAGTTTATGAGCTACACACAAGTGTGCTCCCATCCCGCTCTCTCTCACACACACAAAGTAGCAGAAATTTATGAGCTGCATACACGCAACATAAAACCGGTGACCTTCAGCAGTGAGAGGGGCCATATAGCACTGAGGACCTGTTTCTCTGTAGGATAGGAAGTCACTACACAACCAGACTAGAGCATCCAAATGTGTTGAGAGCAACTGCATAAAAACAACATGCAAGTTATACATAGTTGGAGATGTGCCTTGTTGTAAACATTATTATGTGTTTAAAAGGCAAAGACTGGATATCCCTAACTGTCTCTGTAAATTCATATTCTTATATATGCGCTTCTTGGGCACGGGTGCTCATATTTTAATTGGACTAAAGCTGTTAAGTGAAGCAGTAAGTCTTGAAAGAGGAAGGGCAGAGGATGAGGAGGAGAAGGGTAATGGGGAAACAAGGGGGAGGGTAGACTCAGCAGAGAGAGAGAGGGAAGAGGACTAACCAGGGATATGTTTATGTGGGATAGGGGGAGGAACAGGAGCAGAGCAAGGGCAAGAAGTGCAGAAACAGCACAAGAGGGACCAAGAAGGACGAGAAGGAAGAAAGGTAGAAAAAGACTGCGGGTTCTCAACCAGGAGGATGGTAGTGGGAGTGGGGGGATCTACGTGAGTCATCCGTGCTGGTTCCCCTGGGGTGGGGGTGTACTCGGAGCCCCTGGCTTCTCCTCCCCTACTACTGGACTAGGCCCCAGTCATTAAACCCCTGGCTGCTAGCCAGCTCTTTTAACACAGGCAAGGGCCTTTTACGGCGTGTCTGTAGAAAATAAATCACACTGTGTGAATAATATATCTCTGGCAAAGGCATTGGCAGCGGCGGAGGGAGGTAGAAGACGGAGAGATTGGTGAATTATAGTCATCTCTATCCATGCATTACGTTCTTTCTATCCCAGCCAGATGTGCTCAAGACAGACTAATACAGAATGTACCAAAATATGTTTCAGCTTCTGAGAGAGACAGGACTACCCTGCTCTTTTGTCTGACTACTCTGTCTCTTTGTTTGGTTTACTTCCATACTGGGGAGCACATACGGCATGTATTAAATCATTAATATATGAACACAAAAATTATGTTTACTACAAAAAAGAAGCGCATGAGGCATTTATGCAATAGTGCAAATGAAGTTTGATTAACTAGAAGAAACTAGAAAAGAAAAATATATAGTAGACCAATTAAGAATAATCCTAAATATGTAATCACTAATCAGCAGGAGATGGTTTTCAGTTCAGCACTTTTTAGTTCAGCCCACTTGGACCAGTGCATACTGTTGTGTCCTTGAGCAAGGCACTTCTTGGATATACTGCTTTCCAGTCTGCATGTTTCTCATATAAATTCATTAACATGTACTGTCCTGACCAAATAAATAATAACAATATTTTGTTTGTTTTTAACATTATAAGCTTCTCTTACCTGTAAGTGAGGGGCTGGGACACTTGCTCTGCCCAGGCTGCTGCCCTGCAGTATGAAACGACATAAGACCTTGATCTCCAAACATAGCTGACTTCTTGCCTTGTCCGTTGCCTTCCTCCTGTGCCCCCAGAAACAGGTCATAACTGGGCTCTGGCCGCTGTGACTCACTACTGTAGCTGTTCAAGAAGCTTTTGATTCGCTGTCCAGTTTGACGCAGTGTGAGCTGGTTGTCAGAGAGAGGCTGAGAAGGCTGCTGATTTGGGTCCTCCCCAAACATGCCTAAGCTTGGTGCACGTCCAGTGTTCTTCTGCTTTTCCAGAGGCTTGGACGAGGCCTGACTGAAGTCTCTCCTCTCTGTCATCATGCTCAGGCGTGCATTCGCTTTGGCCCCACTGAAGAGTCCTCCCAGATCCTGGTGATCCCGTGGAGACAGCAGCGGCTCATCTTTGTGCTTGTGTTTGTGCTTGTGTTTCCTTTTGTGAAGGCGAAGACCACCTGCGCTGCTATTGGCCAGGTTCTCTGCTCTCACTGGAGCCCCCTGTATTGAGCCACTGGCTCCGTGGAGCTTGGTGCCCGGCTGGAGATTTGTGTGGGCTGCAGAATGGTAGGCTTTGGGAGGGGGGACAGCTGGCCTCATGAAGGGTGAGGAAGGTGCTGGTCCTAGTGAGGGGTGGGGCAGGTAAAATGGCGGAGCAGGAGGGAAATATCCCAGACCCAGAGGGGGAGCATAAGGCATGGCATAGGGCGCTGCATAGTAATTGCCTCCTGCTAGGGGATAGCCATATCCTTGTACAAAAGGCAGCTTTGATGTGATTGGCTCGCTGGCTTTGGCTGGACGACCTCGTCTCCTTTTTGCCTTCAACTCAACACTGCGACGCATGTAAGGGCTGGGCTCACAGGGGTAGGAGTCATAGGTCATGGGGTAGAAATGGTGGAAGTTTAGGCGGAATATGGAGGGATATGGATGCTGTGGGTAGCAAGTGTATCGGCGGTGAGACACTCTTAACTGCTGTAGCTTTAAGACCACCTGAAAAACAAACAATAGTTATTGTAACCAAACAAACAATAGTTATTGTAACCATCAAAAAAACTGAAAGACTTATTTATGTGGATTTTTCTAACCTCTTCTAATTCAGCCAGAAAGTGCAGATGATCACGGGTCTGTAAACACTTCCTCTTTCTTCGATGATGTTTCTGTTTCTTCTCCTGCTGTGAAAGGAAGGTATCCACTGAAGTCACCTGCCGCTCACAGTGTGTCCTGCGACCTCGGCCGGAGGCTTCAAGAGCTGCTGCCTCAGGAGTCTCATATCCACAAAGATCAAAGGAATACCTACAGCGAGGGTAAAGAACACATGAAGTAACAGTCAAATTAAAGTTGAGGTGTGATTGTAACTTATTATTGTCTTAGTAAAAGCTATAATAAAATTTAAGCAGGTCTTCTCACCTGCGCCTTGAGGCAGGACCCTTCTCCGCTTGGTCTGACGTGCTGTTGTTGTCTGTACCAATCCCACTGTCACTAGGGATGGTCTCCTCGCTGTGGGACTCGCTGATGGGGGATAGAGTTGCCTCCTTCACAGATGCCCCTTCTGAAAGATGCGATGGTGAATTAGCCAGAAGACGTGGGGGAGACAACTTCCATCCGGCAGAGAGGAAACCCCGTCCCAGCGGTTTGGAGGGTAACACAGAAATAGGCTGTAGACTGGGCATGGAGGCATCAGCCCTTAGTGAAGGAGAGGAGGTGGTGGAAGGCACTGCACTCTCATGGAGACCAGAAAACAAACTTCGCTCCTTGGTGGATGATTTTGAATCTTGGGTTTCTGCTCGTGGCTTTCTTCCTCTTTTTTTGCCTATGTAAATTGTTCCTCTCTTGCTAACGTTGATCTGCTTTCCAAGTCGCGCCTCTATTGTTGATGCCACTGCTGTCATTGTCGTGGTGACAGGACCTGATGCAGATTTCAAACTGAGAGGACCACCCTGGCTAGAACCAGTCAGAATCTCATTTAGGATACTTTGCATTTTCCCAAGCTTGACTCTACTCACTGGACGATGCCCTCTGCCACGTTTAGAGCTAGTCACATGGACTAATGAATTTAATGCGTGCGTCTTCCTATTGCGGTTCAGAGCTGCAGTGGAGTCCTGAGAGAGTGGGCTCGGAGGTGAGTTGGAGGTCCCTTCATGAATGGTCTCCACGGTCAAAAGTGGCTGCTTTTTGGGGCGCCCTCTCTTCCTCTTGATTGGCATGTGGACGGTCAGGCTGTCGGTGTTGGTGTATAGAGGACTAGATGGGGTGATGGGGAAAGGCGAAGGGGGGTCTGCAAAAGGTGAAGAGCTGGACTTGTTGTCTCGTTGAGGTGATATGAAACTGGTGTGTTTCATAGCCTTCAGATAAGACCACCTGTCCTTGCTTTTGGTTGGTTTGGAGCTGCCTGTAGAGGTGATGCTGTGGCTAGGGCTTGGACTACTGTTGGATCGAGGTTTGGGGCTTGGAATGGGACTCATGCTGGCTCTTGGACTAGAGATGGGGTGTGGACTTGGGAGTCTCGGAGTTGTAGACGGACTAGGTTTGCTCATATTAATGTGCGTGGGTTCTTTATGCTTAAGAGAGTCAGTGCTAGTCTTAGGACGTCCCACTGGGTTTTTCTTAATTTTGTTTAGATCTGGGTCATGAGTATCTCTCCTCTCTCCCTTCTCTCTTTTATCACTTTTATCTGATCTGTCTTTCTCAGATCTATCACCACTTCCGTCCCTGTGACTTGTGAAGTGCGTATCATTCTTTTGGGGGTCGTTTTTGTGTGCCACTTTTGGTTCAGGTGGCCCATTTTGATGTTTGTCAGTAGAATCACTATCGTGCCGTTGATGTGATGACTCTGTTGGAAAAGATTTGTCAAAAGAAGGCTTCCACCGTCTCTTTCTTCCTTTGCTTTCTTCTGTCACGCGATTCCCCTCCTCTCTCTCCTCTGGATACTGTTCACTTGTTTCTTCGTGGCGGTATTTCAACCTCTCCTCCGAATGAGCAGGGCTGTCTTTCTCTGGCTGCTTTTCCCAAGAGATTTCTCCACTCTGAGGATTAGCCAGCACCTTCTGGGACTCCTTTCTGCCATACTTCTTCTTGATGTTCCCAAAGAGCTGCTCACTGACCTCTTGCAAGCCCCTTCCCCTAGAGATCACACAGAGAAAATGTATGCAGTTTACAATGGAGTAGAGTAGAAAATACACTACATGCACCAGACATGAAACTTGGAACCTATAATAACCTATAATATAAAGATAATTTTTGCTTGCTGCCTTAATTATACCATGCATGAACAAGGGTCATGATTATGAATTTGCTGGATCAGTAATGTTTGTGTTAGTAATGTTAGTAATGATGTTTGATATGCATGTCAAAATCGATACCTAGATAATACAAAACATTTTATGTATTTGATAGGGACAACCATGTACATTAGATGTGTAACATACTACAACATTTATAACCAAGGATAAGTTGCAGTGTCATCACTGGAGGGGCTTTTACAAAAAGCAAAACATACACACACATTCACATTATAATTTGACATAGATACAGTAAATGGTGAATGCAGGTCGTCACTGTTGGGTCGTCTGAGTTTAGCACCTAAGACAGAGAATGCAGACTGCCCAAAAAAGTATGTACTAGATACTAATATGACCTGGTCAGTGGCGGCTGGTGGTATAATTTTTTGAGGGGGTGTCTAGGCCAAAATTATAAATATATGTCATAAATATATGTATTATATATAGGCTATTTAGTATTATAACAAAGCCAGAAATAGACAAACATTTTGGTCACTATTGGTTGAACTATATTTTGAATGAATATAAATAATTTGTCTTATATTTCATCAGTCCCCTGTGTTACGCTTGCATTATATTTGGTTATCGCAATAATAGCACAACACACAACCAAACCCAAAGTTTACGCAGCAGCACAACCTGATCCACCGCTCACAACCAGCCCCAACAACGTCAGCAAAACTACAACACATGGCATTAGCGTTGCTCCTACAACACCGGAGCAGCTTTGTCAACCCACAAGCTCATTTACGCACTATTTACCTGTGAGACTCCATCCTCAGATTGGTCCAAAACTACCGAAAACAAGCATCTGACCTTCTCCAGAGGACTGAAGCAGAGTATTCGCTATCCACTGTCCTGTTGGTTCTGTCTCCAATAGTGTATTATTGTCCAATATGAAGAGATGAAACTTGTCCAAGTCCCGGTCCAGTCAGGTCTGCGACGCAAGGTCCGGGAGCCGAGTGTCTTAATCCTACTTCCCACTTAAATCTGATAGGTACGGCCAGTCCATATTAGCACTAGGACACCAGGAAGATTTAAGCCCTGATAGAGGCTGATAGAGCAGCGAGCGAGTGCCCTGGCCCGGCGGTGACAGCGAGTGCCCTGGGTCTATGTCAGTGTGTCCATTGCTTTGGGTCTCATGAGCGGCATCTCTCCTTGTGTTCTCCTGTGTGAAGGTTTAGGCGAATGTAACTAGCCGCCACTAGCCAGTGTGTGAATCAAAATTAGAGTCGTAGGATTTCACCACAGCCAATGCACTCATTCCAGCTTAATGCTTCTTTTCTTGTTTGGCAGAAGGGTCCCGCTGAAGAGAAGACATATTACTCCCTAAAAACTGTTCCTTGGACGCACTGTATAGCACATAGCACTCCTGTTATCCATTCATGAGCCTATAGTAGTAACATGCCACCAGTGGAGAGTTGGGGCTGCGTGGGACAGAGCTAGCATGCAGAATCACAATAGGTCAGGTATGTGATAAATGTTTAAGACCAATCACTTGATTTGAGTTCGCCCCCACCCTGCGTCCCCAAGACGTATTTCAGGGCTGCAATGTAAAGTAGTGGGCAGAAGCAACGTACTGATGTCAAATTTTCTCAAAACGTCAGGCTCTCCCATAGAACTCCATTGAGTTCGCTCCGGCTCAGCGAACTCGAAGGGCAAACACCGGACTCAAATAAAGTGGTATGACCACATTTAGCATGATAAAAATATGTCTATGCAGACACACGTTCAATATTAAACAAAACATTAAACATATAGCTTACCTTATACAAAATAACAACTTTATTATTTTTTTTATCTAGGTCAAGTTAGGGAGTGCGGCACACTTGCGACCTCTATTGACCAGCCACCACTGGACCTGGTATTGATTAAGTTGTAGTTTTATTTACCTGAACAGTTTGAGAAGGGTTTTAAAGACCATGTGGTTAAATTAATGAAATTGAAATTAAAATAAAATTATACTGTAAAAGATGTTTTAAATGTATTAAAATTATTATGATTAAAATGTGTCATGAGAACTCCACCTGCTACCATAATGCATTTCTAATAAAAGGTTACCTGCTCAGAGATGTTAGGTTGAGAATGCTGGCATCCGTAACCACAGGCAGTTGTAGATCAGGAGTGAGAGACCTCTGCGGCGAGGGGCTGTGGACTGAGAAAGCTTGTGTCTGCTCCAGAAGAGAGTTCCTGGTGGTCTCTGGGTGGTTGGGATTGTCCGGTGAAGTGGACGGGACAGTAGATGTGAGCCAGTCCTGGGTGAGTTGATGTCCATGCCTGTTGAACTGCTGTGTCTGCTGTGAGTGGGGAGGAAGGGGGGTGGGCCGGGGCTGGTGCTTGGGTGGGGTAGGATCTCCCAAAAGTTGCAGCAGACCTCCCTCTCTCTGCTCAGGCATTCTGAACTGACGCTCATACGTCTGTGGACACACAAGTAGAAATAGTCAGTGCATAAATTTCCAGTCAATCTCCTATGACAAAATGTTTATATAGCAGCAATCAATCCTCAAGTTATCGTCCAAGGCATCTAATACATTTCCATTCTTCAAAAGACTCTGCATTACTCAATCGCATAGCTTTCATTTGAGCAATTGTTTCATTTTTGTGAGAACATTTTATCATTGTTTTGCCGCTCGCTAATCTGGTGTTCTATTCTTTTTATGGCGAGGCTGAAGCTTTTAATACATCCAACTTCAATGAGCACACAGTGTGCAACAAAACAATGGGCTTGTTTACAGAGCAATTAAATTCCTGTGGCAAGGATGTAACATGCTGAGAAAGGTGGGGGTGGGGTGGAGATGGGCTATTGAGCACAGCATAAGCTCTTATGGCAGTGACCAGTCATTTGTAGCACAATAAACTATTGATATGCATACAGAAGGACTTTTAGTAAATGTAATTAAAATACATTCTCAGTAACTGTATAAAATGCATCTTACAACTTGTCTTAACTGAAGATACAGAAGTGTGCTTGTTTCCAGATGACGGGGCGTATTGTACCATGGCTACATGATCAATGCCTCACAGAAGATGAGAAATAGAGCGGCGGATGGCCTTTGTGGTTTAGCCTGTTATTAACAGACTCAGTGTGATGCAACAAGACACTGTTCTGCTGCGCTGCAGGGATATGTAACCTAACCACAGGCCTGCCTCTCAGCATGTACGCACAGGCATGCAACACAACACAATGTACACATCTCAACAGCTCTGCCAAATGATGATTTCACATGCAAAAGATTAAAATGCCTCTGAGATTTACAGTTACATGGGTTAAAGGGAGAGGCGAGCAGTTTCAACCCCAGATCTGCAGCATTTTGACACATGATTAACACTGGCTTCCTGCTGACCCATACACATATAGCAGAGCGTTTGCCATAGTAAAATAGCTCCACAAACTAAAATATCCTTTTGTTGTATAATAATGTAAACATTTCTATACTTAAACTAGAGCTGCACAGAATTGCCAATAAAGTTACCATTCAAACTAACATTTTTCACATGTATTTGCTTTACATGTATTTACTGATTAGAGAAACCATAATTGACTGAATTGAACAATTTGCAATAGCTTACTATATACAAGGTTGCAATACATGTTTTTACAACATTCAATATAGTTTGTTTCCTAATTAAATCTGATAATGGAAACATTTATGGAAATGCAATTAAAACAGAAACTATCTATTCAACAAGCCATCCTAAATTATTAATTAGCAAACACACAGAGACTCTCGTCCACAAACTCACATGCCATCTTCACAGTCTGTGTGTAAGTGTGAATGTGTCTGGTCAGGGACATATGAGAGGATACACAAGGAGTCCTCAGAGAGATAGGATGACCAACACCTGATACACACATGGCTTCTCATTTAACCTACCCTAGAATACCTGCTGCTCCAGGTTAAAACACATGGAAGAATAACATGGAGGCTCTCTGGCACTCTTCACTCACAACATCACAACCAAAATGTATCCTCCCACGAACCGACAAACAAACACTGAGCCAACAGCACAAGTGGAGCTACAGACACCTTTGCAGCTTGAGACAGGAAGCAAACACAAGTCTAGGAAAAAATAAAATTCAGCAGCTTGCCCCCGTCTCTCCAGCTGGCACTAGTTCAGCTTTTTGTTCTTGGTCCTCAACCATACCTCCCTTTCTTTTCTCTCTCTTTTCCATCCACTAAATACATTACAGCATAAAAGACAAACACTCACTTTTATAAATTAGGCTGATCAAATCACAAACTAGAAGAAAGCTCATTATTATTTTTTTTTTTAGCTTTGTGTAAAAATAACATCTGGCATACAGCCTCTCAATGTGGTACTTCTGGCTTGCAGCAGGGGGCAGCGGTCAGGAATTTATGTACTATTATAGGGAGTCTGACCCTTAACAACCAAGAGTCTTACAACCAGGACTTCATCACCTTTAATACACTGTTCCCCTATTTGTACAGCCTCGACTCCAGACTAATATTTGCAAAAGCCTAAAACCATTTGATCTGATCTAAAATAACAAGACACTCTCCCTTGAGGCTCAAACCAGATTTCTTGACTGTGATCAGAGGTCAAAGGTTGCACTTCACAGCTAGGTCAACAACCTTACTGGGGATATCTTGCTTTGAATCTGCACTGGCTAACTAACAACATCGACCGGTCTCAAGCATTTGCACAGAGGAGCTCTCAACAATAGCAGGTTTAGGACTGTGTGCGTTCCTTTCTACTGGTGATGTAACCACCTAATAAGTCAGAGGACAGGTTCATGGGTAATATGTGACTAAGTGCCGCAACCACACAACTCAAAGACACTCTCTCACATTGGTTTTTACCCTGCTCTGGACAGTAACAGCCCTCCTAGCCGTCCCTCTACTGCTTTTTCCATTGAACTTTTCGTACGACCTAGCTGCACCATTATGCTGGGAAAGAACACCCTAAACAGGCACACCCAGATTTCACAAGCCAGCACATATACCCACGTATACACCAGAGCGCACTCACACACATACACACTGCCCTTCAAATAGTTTTTCGCAGCCTTTTATTTGGCAGCACGCCCGGTGGTTAGAGTGTTTCATTTTTCCCTGTGTATGGAACTGGGCAGCTGTCCAGACGCACACACAAAGAGAGCAAGGCAGAGAGCGAGAGAGAGAGAAAGAGAGAGGCAGGGTAAGGGAGGGAGAGGGCGAGGGAGAGAGAGAGAGAGGGAGGGTAAGGGAGGGAGAAAGAGAGAGAGAAAAACAGAGAGAGAGAGAGGGGCAGGGTGAAGGAGGAAGAGAGAAAGACAGAGAGAGAGATGGTAAGGGAGGGAGGAGGGAGGTAGAGAGGGAGGAAGGGAGAGGGTAAGAGAGAGAGAGGTAGAGTAGGGGAGAGAGAGGCAAAGTTTGAGATAGTGAGAGAGAGTGGCAGGGTAAAGGAGACAGAGAGGGAGAGAGACAGAGTGAGGGGGGAGGTAGGGTAAGGGGGAGAGAGAGGGAGGTAGGATAGGAGAGAGAAAGAGGCAGGGTAAGGGAGAGAGAGGGGGGTACCAGCAGAAAAGCAAGAGAGCGTTGTCTAGACCCGTTTAAAGGCTGATTTGCTCCTCTCTTTCTTTCCTCTTTTGCTCCTTGTCGTTGTGCCCCGTGGCCTGGTGCAGCATGCCCCCACCATCTCACCAAACTCTGTCCCTACTTTAATTCGTTATTTTGGATCTGACCATTCTCCCCCTGTGGGAACTACACCTCCTCTAAGCTGTGCACCCCGCGCTCCCATTCACAGCCTCATCTTGCCTGTGATCTGACAGTCCTACTCACACACAGCTCCTCTGCAAACAAACACTATGAATACTAACATGGCTTTGTGTCCACAGCACTCGGGCAGGAGAGGAGTGGGGTGGGGGCCTTTTGGGAAAAAAGGAGGGAAACGCAATGGTGAAAAAGTGGTGCTGTGTTGCTCTTGTGACCACTCTGAGCCCCCCTCCCTTCCAGTCCCCCTCCCATTTCTACTCCGTGTTTCTCTCGTTCTTCCCACCAGTTCTCCCGGGAATAAAGACTTCCATTCATGTGCCTGTGGAGACCCACAGCAGGGGAGAAAAGAGGGAGGAGAGGGGCTAGGAAATAAGGGGGGTTCAAGGTGGGACACTTTGGTCAGATCAAGCCCAACATTTTTACTACTTCCAGCACCTTGACACAGTGGTATGCATGTTCATTAAAACTGTTCAGTAAAGTTCGAAAACTAGTCTCCCTCCAAACTCCAACTGTTTTTCACAGAAAGCCTGCTTTATGCTAGAGCTGAATGTTCAGTAGCACATAGCCTGTGCTTTATATCCACAGAAGTAATCCTTCACATGAGAGCTCCTAAAGATAGCAGCACCCAAGAGTCTTCTTGTCACACTGTCTTTAGACACGCTCAGCCCAGGATGACTCAATCTGAACAAAAGACTGTGATTGGCTGAACTCAAGCATGTTATTACAGCGCAATCCAAGGCTTTTCACTTGCATAGTAATTACAGCTGCATTTACATGCTACACAAAGTGTACATCTAATCCCCATTATTAGGTTTAATAGTGAGAGCAGGCGTCCAAGATAGCATTAGAAAAGTTTGTACCAAGCGATTATTACAGCGATTATGGAGCAATTGTTTCTTTTATGGCGGCAGGTCAGCTTCCATAAAGTGTTAGGCATCTCAGTCAGTGAACTAAATACATACAGGCACAACAATCCCCTATAATAGCTGTAAACATGCTCTTGCCTTTTGAAGTGGGTATACAAAATTATATTTCATTATATACAATACAAACACCCAGTTCATAAACTGCATATACTGCATATAGTGCCTTGCACACTATATGACCCAATCAAAGCTATAGTGTGCAACAGGAAACAATTAACAGCCAATGAGCTGCTTTTAATCCTTAGGGATAGCTTCCTTTGTGGAATGATGGGTAATTCAAGACAGAAGTTGCACTAAGATTAAACACTTCCTCTCGGGGAAATGGTGGTGTGTACGAGCGGAGCCCCCCCTCTTCTCTGATTAATGATTTAGAACTCCATCAAAGTGAAGCATCTGAGAAGAGCTCCTACTACTGAACTTGACCATCCAGGTAACAGGTTGTACGCTGTATCCAGTATAGTCCTGTTCAAATGTTGAATTTCCACATACTAATGATCTAAGCAGGACATAAGATTTGATTTGATATGATCGTTATCATTTGATATGATAATTATCAATACCATGATAATGATATTATCACATCTAGCGAACAGGGGAAGAGTGGCTAGCACTTCTGATCTGAGCAAGCAAGCTATTGGTTCTATTCCCACAACAGCCAACAACAGTCTTTTCAGACACTGTAGTTGTCCTTTGCTTTTGTCCAAATGTCTATTCACATCATGAGCAAGGTGAAGTCTAAATGGCAGATACTGCTGAATACAAATGCAGAGAATCTGTATGTTTTTGCTTTATCTGTCAACTTTTACCCAATCATTGTCCAGGTTATTTCGAGCTTTAGGCTCAGAGACATTGGCGTATACACTAAGAGCAGTAATCAGAGACAAATCAAAGCCAAAAGGGTAGGTCATAAATAGTAATGAGAATGAAATATTTAATAATACATTATATTGATTGGAGGTCAGGTTTCCATTCCTCTTGACTTAGGTTTTTGCTACAGAGGCCGTTTTGTCTGTTTACTTGAACTGGAATCACTTAAGTCAACATATTTTTCTTCTCTAAGTCCTCAGATGATCCCCACTTTCTTTCAACATGGAGTGAGAGCAGCAGAGCCGTTGTAATGACATCTTCAGTGACAGGAAGAATAGGCAAAGTGAGACACAATACTCTTAACCAATCAGACTGGCCACCTCCCCTCAGGCCCCCTCCAACTAACAATGAGTCTTTGTAATAGGCTGCACTCCACTCGCGCGCAACCATGGACTCAGGAGCTGCTTAATACCAATGTGTCAGTTCCTATCCCATTTGATAGGCATTTACACATCACACACAAAACTATTATTGAAGTAGGCTATGGCAATATAATATAAAACCATTTTGTTTTTTTCTGATATAATTATAAACTAAATTATGTTTGTGTCTGTGTTTATATTTATATGTTTGTGATATTGTGTTGTTTAGTACAGTACAATAGACTGTAATTTTGGTGACCATATCTCAATCCTATATTTTGGAATTTCTCAGACAACTTAAACTTAACTTATAAAGTTCACTTTAAATGTTTTTCTTCCCGGCCCAGACACATGACGAGAGCGGCCCCCCCTTCGCGCCCTCATCTCAAGCGGTACCCCTCGTAGTTGTAGGTGAGAGGTCACACGGAGTGGCATTCCTCTCAGCCTGAGTGTAAGCCTCCCGAGTGCTGTTCCAAACAGAGAGGCCAAGCACAGGCAGAGCAGCAGCACAGTCCCACACTCACACAGGGCAGGTAAAAGATAAGGGGCACAGAAGAAGATGGGACGGGTGCGCTTGCTGAAATGGACCACTAAACAGAAGACCCCTAGTGGCTCTTCCATGGTCGATAACCACAGCTGTTTGTTTAGTCTAAGATGCCCCGTGGGACAGAAACACAGAAAGAAGGACAGACATGCATTTGTATCATTTATTCATATGGGTATTGATATGACCAGTCTGACTACACAGCCATGCACAAAGGAAACGCTTAACAAGGCCCTCAGTCACAACTAAAGCGTATGCTTGATTTGATATTTTAAATATATATTTTCCCATATCATTAGAAAAAACAGTATTCACACAGATAAAAAATGTCAACTGTGGATCTGAATACTCTACATCCACTTTCACAAAGCCTATTTCTATATCTTCTTTGCTTATTTTATTATTATTATTATTATATTCTGACATTGCCACGATACTAAAATTCCAAACTCGATTTCGATTCTAAGGAAAAGGCTTGATACCAATTTTAATACCACAATGAAAAAAGAAAAACACTTGACACAACAGAATGTAATTTTCAGCACAAAATAATAGTGCTTTGTTTAAAGAACACATATTGTGCTTGTTATGTCATATTTTGCATGTTTTAAATCTCAATATTCATCTAAAACAACTTAAAAAAGAAACAAGTCTGCTGACTTCCTTGTTAGAAAACTGTGGTTCCCAATGGAAGCAAACATCTTAGTAAACATCATCACAACAAAGAGTCAGCAAATACGATGGATAGCTGCAGATCGCGCTAGTGAATAACAGATTTGTTTTCATTTGTAACAAAATGACTATGTGATGCTGCAGAATCCAACATGTATCACCGAGTAAGAAAATAAAATTGGAGAACGAAGTAAGTAGAGAGCAACAGCCGTATGCCTGTGAAAACGGGGGTTGATCAGCAATATGGCCTCTTGAAAATAAGTGATTAAAGATTGCTCAAACATGCAGGAATCACTCCAAATAAAACTTCAAGAGGCTAAATGAGAAGGGGAAACAACTATAACATGGTTAGCTCTGAAAAGTCCATTTTGCATAATGGGTCTGCTTTAAATGTATACTGGTGTTGATAAAGTTCAAGATCACTCAAATTTTGTAGATATTTATAGATATTGGTTTTAGTAGCAATTACTGACCCTATTAACCCTATTATCTGATTTTCGATACTTTTGACAACCCTGTACTCTATTCATTATCTTGCAATATGTAATGCCTTAATCTACATAAAAGTCTTACTGATTACTCATATTTCTCATAAAAAATATATATTTTATTATGACAATATAATGGCACAAATGTAATGTGAGTCCCTGTTATATGTCATATTTATATGTAAAGACATTGTAGATGTAATCTCCCCCTGACTAAATAAGTTTCTGCTTTAACTGATGCCATGGTTTGAATTCAATTATAGGACTGGTTAACCGCTGCTCTGTCCTCTCATTTTTCCTGCAGTTACCAGTACATGCATTTGCAAACCCCACAGGGCAGAGGCGTCCAGACAGCTGATGGGGCCATCAGATTTCACTGACAAACACACTTAGCCTTCAAGTGAGACACAGTGAAAGTCAATACTCTGCAACTGCTTCTACTGGGCTCTCATCATTCGTTTTACACAACACTTTGCCCTGAACATCATCTTTTTGCCCCGCTAGCTTATCATAAACCACAGAATACTCTCGCTCAGACACAGGGACTCATGAACTGACCACAGACCTGAGCCACAGAGCAGAACTCATCCTGAGTCATGGGCCTCCATTCAAACAGAATGGACTGAGCACTGGCCCTCTTTAGATACTGACATTCAGTGAGTCACAGTACATTACCCTGTTAACATCATCAGGAGCCATACACATATACATTATGCAATTGAAGTAATTTGCATTCATATGATGTATTTTGGAAAATACCCAGAGGAAGTTATTAGCCTCATTACCATTTTTCAATAACATCATCATTGAAATATCTATCATAAATGATGCTGAATAAGCATCGCATGAAGGTATTCTGTTGTTACTGACTTCACATGTGAACAGTGCCTTCATTTACTTACAAAAAGATACTGAGAGGTGTCTAAATAATAATTTCATAGATTTTCCTGGAATTAATTGGGGGTTTCTAGACTGCGCCTTTGTTTAAGCTCAAGTAACTGCCCCAGGTCTTCATTAAAATGTACCTTTGGCTAGACGGCCTATTATAGCTTGTCCACATCTGCCTGAAGAGGACCGGCGACCCACTGGGACTGGACACAATAGTCAGTGAATAGGGTTTGACCTTTGGGACAGACTGAGAAGATGCTATGTGTGTGTCTGATTGAGAAATTAGCTACACTCCTAAACAAATGGTCAGCAGTGCACACATGCACACCTCAAATCTAGCCCTGAGGGAAGAAAGCAAAGGCCAGACTGCAGTTGGTTCAACCCTGACCCGCTCACACAAACAAACAATGCACACAGAGCGAAGGACACACTGGGGCTTATACAGCTGCGGAGTACTCCAAGCTATCTCAGTAAGTTGTCAGTGTCCACTGGGGTCAGAGTTCCTCTACTGGCAATTGTCCTCATTTCTATAATTGTTTGTGAGCATGATCATGAAGAATGACCTTGGAGACTCATTCAGCGTGATACACTGACACTACGCAGTCACACTGGAGCTCTTAAGGTGTGTAGGTGTGTGGGTGTTAAGAATATTAGTCCTGATCTAGCCGGGGTCTGCAGCAGAGAGCAGAGGTTATGCTTGGAGTGGTCCATTTGAAAAGTGTATGCTGTGTGTATGGGTCAGACACAGATGGACAGCTGGTGTTTGAGCGGTGCTAAATCACTCCCCCCTCCCCACACGCAGACACACAAACACATACACACATGTCCCATCCCCCATCCACATGGATACGCCCCTCAGCATTCCCACTCCTCCAGGCAGCGTGCTGAGGCCACATCCAAATCAAACCTTGTTATTTTCTACCAAAATGACATAGACTAAAGACCCAGAGTGACATTCTGATCAGGCCATATTAGAGGTGACCCTTAAAGTCATGCAAATGCATAAATCAGTGGAGGATTGCTCTCCTTGAGACGCCTGCACATACACATTCGTCTATTTTATGAGCTCATCAAGTCCCTCAGGTCACCAACGGCCATCTCAGCCAGGGATAAAACAGCTCACATCAAAAGGCTAACCATCTCACACACATGCACACACACACATGCACACACACTTGGCGTTGCGACTGTGGCAGCATTAATTTTCTTGTGAATGCACTTGACAAACACATAATCATTCGTGGATGCTGCTGGGAGACCACCACACAGGCACACACACACAGCCAGGGGGACCACTGAGCACTGGGGCTGTCAGGACAAGATAAGTGTGCATATAGCATCACCCACTAATACACAAACACACACATTAACAACAACACGCAGGCCATAGCCCAGACTCCTGGAAAAGCTTGAGCTTATCTTTTGCCACAGATAGCAAAATGGATTAAGAGGCACATTTGGCATGTCCAGAGAGCTGGACAGATAACCAGAAAAACACTCTCTAACTGCAATCATGGTTTGACATGATTTGTGTATTTGTCTGTGTGCAAGATACAGGGGCAGAAACATATTGTAGCCTGTAGTTGATATGCGCTCCCCAATGAGGAGCCACTGGACAGGTCCATGCAAGAGTATATGTGTGGGCATGCGTGTCTGGGGACTGATGCAGTGGTTGACCCAGGACTCCAATACACTGGAAGAATGCATTCATCTTATAAATGCATACAGCCAGCGCAGACAAAGAGGGTGTGTGAGAGGACGTCCAGCATGTGCGTGGTGTCAGCTAGAGACAGAGAGAGGAGCCCATCTTATCCTCCCTGTGTGTGTCTGTCCGCCAACGCAGCATGCTGCTCAGGAACCCACTCACAGAGGCAACAATGAACATGAGGGATGCTCCTTTTGAAACTGACAGCTATGATTTTAGCATCCTTCCTTTTCTATGTGACACCACCATGCCCCCAGGACCTTTAACATCTAGATGGATCATTAGTAATTCTCATAGCCTCCATATCTTCATAAAGTGTTTTGTTACAATTACAATATGGATTAATTTGGTCCATATGCATATTTTAAGGTCTTTTTCCCATGGATATAATAATACCTGAAATATAACTTGAAATGTCAGTGGCCACTTTTGTTAACTTTGGAGCCCTAAGTTAGTTGTCATCCATAAAATAAAGTGTGATTAAACATTACACAGAATTAGAATATAAGTAAAATATTTTAATATATACATAAGTAATGCCAATGTCAACTTATGGTGTGTCCATGTACATCACTGCTTTGTTATAACACGACAGCTTTCTTTCCATCATTTTAGATTTGCCTACTTATCTGCCTGTCTATCCTTCTCTTTTTCTGTCTATTAGAGTCAAATCTCCGTCCTAATGGCCATCTATTGTATACTGCCTCTCCCCCTTCTGCACATGCACACTCCCTCCGAGGGGCCCCTTAACCAGGCTCTCCATATGCCTGACCCCCACCTTGTCTTTCCACATCCCCCTTCTCTCCTCATCTCCTGCTCTGTCGCTGCTGTTGTGGCGAAGGCTGCTGCCCCATGCTACCATCTGCTACATGACAACAGAGAGGGAAAGCAGTAGTGAAAAGGCATAGTGAAAAGATATAGAAGCGATACAAGATAAAACCCTAAAAATGTCCCATTGGAGGTGTGCAAGGATGTACTAAAAACAGGACATCCCCCATCCTGACCACAAAGGGAGTATTTAACCTCCACATTCGCAGACAGGAGCAGGACAGCTGAGTGGCGCTTTTTAACCCGTTCCTCTCCACTGATCCTGTCCCATGTTACACTTGTGGGGTGGCAGGTGATGGCTAGGCTGAGAGGAGAGAGAGCTGGTTCAGGGGGGTGGGGGTGTGATTGAGGGACGAAAGCTTGAAACTGATCTCAATCAACACTTACATATCCCACACTCCCCTCCCAAAACCTCAGACCTCAATAGAGAGCAGCTTGCTGCCCCTGTCACTATGACAACCTCTGTGTCAATCAGACTGTAGCAGTGGGCTTTCACATTGGGACTGTGCCACTGATTGCCAGACATTGTATAGTGGGGTTCTGTTCCTTTTGTTGTACTAAAGACAACTACTAATTTATCTGAAAAAAGCAGGTTAAGAGTGCACCTGCCCCATGTTGCAACTTTGTCATGATGTATAAACTCTAGGCAGCATCTTGTGTTAAAATTGCGGGTTAGGACACAATTCCAAATAGGAAAAATAATAGTCAATGTAAATACACGTTAGTTGCTCATTATAATCATTGCATTATTACAATAACATTATTGTTACTTTACTTGGTTAATAGCATTGTCACTGTCAGGTAATTTTGCATCCCACTTATTAGGTATTAGGTGTCCTGTAAACTTAGTTTCCCGGTCCTCAAACATCCAACGAGCTCAGAGAATCTCTTAATAATAATAATTAATAATAATTAAAATATTAATTAATGACTGGCAGAAGAAAAGAGAGCGCTGAGTAGCACATCTGACTCCTGCTGAGCCTGTGGAGCTCACTGGCATCAAGAAGGCTGTCAGGTTTGGACACACACGCCGTCATGTAGGTCAACAAACACAGCAAACAGGCCATTCCCCAAAGGAGCTGTCCGTACACAGTGTGACACACTACAAGGCTGCTCAGGACTAAAGGCTGTGATAGAGGGGGGCGAGGGGCGTGACCTGCCAAAGCTGACTGCATTAGAGAAGAGGAGACAGGAAAGGTGCCAGTGTATATGACCACAAATGGAGAGGACACACACCAGCTGTCACTCGCTTATGTCAACCCTATTCTCAGCTTCTGTGCATGTGTGTGTGCTCTGTGATCTCAGCCCTCATGCTCTCAGTTACACTGCAAACTTTGACCCCACGATGTGTAACCACGCAGGAACAAGGCTTCTGCTCTATCTTTTTAATAGGAGCAGACTAATGCCAACGCTCTCGTTGTCTTTCTCTGACAGACATGGCAGAATTTTATTATAGGCTCATACTGTCTTGGTTGTCACACCCACTAGTCCCACTGTGGGAAATTGGTACTAAAAGGTGTATTAAACACAGCAGTGTGCTGATTGGGTGACAGAGAATGATCACCTTCTCACTGGGGTATCCACGGTGACTGTCACTAAGCCTACACAACAGCAGCAGTAAAACAAGCCATATTAGTGACTACCATCCCGAACAAAGTTAAACACTGAAACACACACAAAGTAGAAACAAGCCATAGGTAACAACATACTCTTTTACGGGGCGGTCCTTTCTCTTCATCCTTTGAAGCTCGTGCCCCTGCTCCAGATGTTCGCCCCTGTCGCCCACTCCTGCCCTCTCCCACTGGAGGCCTGATGGTCATCCTGATCTCTGGGGGGCAAATATAGTTCTCCAAGTTCTTTGGAGGCTTCTTGGTTCTCTTGGTGGTCTGAATCTTTAACTTTAAACTTCCTTCTTGGAAACTGGCCTCTTTGATGGAGAACTCCTGCTCCTCCAGGCCCTCACCTTGCTCCTCTAGCCCCTCCCCTTCACTGATTGCACCGTTAATTGCATCATCACGACGCAATAAACCGACAGCTCCTTCCTGGTTGTTTTCATTTGGACCCAGCCTTCCTCCTTGTAACTCCACCTCTTTGGGTCGGGCCGAGCCAACCAGGTCCCGTGGCTCCATCCACTCTCTGGCCAGACCCACGAGGACGGAAACCTGGGGCAGTTAGAAGCAGTCTATGGGATGACCCGTTGTGTCAGTCAGCTACTGGGGTTGTGTTGATGGTTCAACAGGAACACAGCAAAGCCAGGGAGAGTCTGCAAAGATGTAGGAGAAAATAAGATTAACCATCTTTGCAACATCTCTGCAAACACACCAACACTGTCCTCAGTGTCCTAAAGTACGGTCAGTACAGATGACTGCAAAAATAATATTCAAAATGTGTGTTATTGACCAGAAGAGTCACAGCACAAGTGATCTGAACAGAGACATGGGTGAACAAAAAATAATATAAATAAATAAAATGTGAGATTTTGCCTTCATATATTTTTTGCAAGATCGACAGTCCCATGAGTGATTTCAAGAGATTCAGTGATAAGATACTTTGCAAACATTGGACACTGGTGACTGATCCTTAATTAATGGCCAAAGATGGAAAGAGGAAATGGTTTGAAACTGATGGTAGAAATCAGAAATACTTTTTTAAGAACAAAATGTGCAAGATCTTAAGATGTTTATTCTGAAGTTAACTTTCTTGAAAAAGAGGCTAATTTTGTGTGTTCAGCAGGGGGCGGGGAATAGTGCAGGGGAAAGGAGAAGGCAGGGGAGAAAAATGGAGAGAAGGAATCTAAATTCTTTCCCCAGATGTGGTTTACGAGCTGCTCTGGAAAAAAAAAAAAAAAAAAAACACCATCTGAAATGTTTTACACACGCATGCAGTAGCATTGGCATACACAAAGTACATAAAATACATACATAAATAAGTACACATGTAAGTGATAATATGGCCTGATCAACTGTCAGATTTCAGCTCCTCTCCCTCCCTTTCTCACCACTCTGCAACAGCAACATTTGTGTGGCAGCCATTTCTCAGAGGATTCAGCTTTTCTATTTTGGACCATTGCACATGCCAGGCACTACGGTTATATATGACCAACTCAGACAGAAAAGCCATCAAGTTACACTGTGCTCCTAACACGCTGCTGCACAGACAGAAAGCTACCAAAACAAACAGTGGACTACACTTCTCAATGCAGCTCCAGGGAATCCCATCAGTCAATATGACACAAGACATGACTGAGCTGGAAGTGGGGAATGCTGTCCTACATTCTGAGCTCTGACTGACACTGTTTACACTGATGTCAACCCTGGCTAGACCTCCTCCTCCAGACCTGATGATGGCTCCCACAGACGGGCAATGACCTGAGTCCACCGCAGCTTTAAAACACTAACAGTCTGCACACACAGTCCCAGGTACCGGTTCACACCATGGACTGATCCCTATTGTAAGACACAACACTTTGAACACCACATGCTTACAGCAATGAATGAACATAATCCACCACAGCATTTCATCAAAGCCACTGTGATAACAGTTTGAATAAATACAAATAAATCAAAAAGATATACTTTTCCAGACACAGTTGTTGTAAAGACAGCAACTGGAAGGGAATTTGTTGAAACTTTTAAGAGCCTTTCTTTATATATATATATATATATATATATATATATATATATATATATATATATATATATAATTATTAATATTATTATTATTAATAAAGTCAAATTCTTCAGAACAATTTAGAGAAACTTTCACATTGCAAAATAAATAGGTCTTACTTTAGTCAATATCAACATTTTAATCCCTGACGTCCCTGTAAGGTACCTAGTAAAACCCAGTCTCTCTCTCAATATTGTCAATATTCTCTCAATATTTTAAGAATTCATTGCGTGTGGCTTTTCTCTGTCTGGATTAATATAAATTGTCTAACTTGTTCTTGTAAAATATAAGAATCCTGGCTAAAGCTGAACAGTTATTGGTGTTTAAGCTTGTCATATAGTGTGGTTGTTCAAAAGTTCTCTTGATCCGTTTCCTATTCCCAAATGTCATGTCTATGACTCGCCCCTATGGCATGTGTGAAAACCTCCCTGTCCGTCATGTGACCAGCGACAATGACAGGAAAAAGAGACAGCTGCCAGAGCCAACAGTGCACACACATCAAGAACTGGCTTATCTGAAGAACCTCACCTCCACTCACTGGTTTGTCTGTCTCTACACTGGCTCTATATAACAACTTAATATTATCTACAGAAGTTTCGTCCACCATAGACAGGTCATGACTACAGTCCCTCCCAGCTCAGTGCCCTATAAGCTGTGTAAGTGCTCTGTGTTAGTGCTGTATGTTCCTGGCAGACAGTTGGAGTTTATGTAAGTCTGACCCCTCTCTGGGCCTCTCCAGCCTGGCTAAAGCCCCACTGTCTCCTCTCTCTTTAAAAACTCACACACCTTCACAAGTGCCAGACTGCAAGATGACTGTGAAAATCCAATGCATAGACAGTCTTGCATAGACAGTCTTTTCATGTTGCCAAGGCTGCTTTTGAATATCATAAGGACATTCATTCCATTGGTTCAACTGAAAAAAACATTATGCCTTGTTAAAACATAAAAAAATGCAGTAATTGACTCATATCAAAGATGAAAACTTGAGGTAAACAGTGGTGGGAAGTGTGAGGGCTGTGAGAGAGAGATGGAGGATGAGATGGCAGAGGAGAAACACAGCCTTTTAAGGTTGCATACCCAGCAGCCTGTTGCCTGAGGTGGACTTCCAAAGAGCTGCTACATGTGGACAGATGTGCAGACAACACAAGCAATACAATACAACCTATTTAAATGCATACATCTTCAAGCTTCACATCTTCCATTTAGAGGTCTGATCAATTTCTTGGCAGTGGTCTATACTTTTTCTGTTTTAATGTCTGTTTATCTTTTAAAAAAGTATTAAGTTGTTCAGTGGGCTTAAACTATGTTCACATAACTTTTGTAAAAGTATTTTAGACTTTGCTTAAAGAAGCTCTGTGTAACTTTTCTAGTAAAGGGTCCTCCAACTAGTTTTCATGGAAAGATGTTTTGCCTGGAATGGTCCATGGCATGGCATCTTTAATCATATTACAGGCGTTATTATGGTATTAAAAAAAACAAACAAACTGCATTCTTACTGTGAGCAGGCTCTCCACAGATCTCACTTGACCTGGTGGTTCCACCTGTCTCCATAATACTTCCATACTGTGGAACATCTCATTCCAACAGTCCATGCAATAACACTGCCATAGAGACAAGCAGATGATTGACACTCCATCATAAAGTTCCATAGTCCACATTTAAAACTAAGTGAAGAGCCTCACAGACTTACACTGCTTTTATGAGGCAAATTCAAAAGGGATTTCTCAAGACATGTAAAATCCACTGGCCACAGAGGGCTGTCAAACTAGAAAGCTTTTAGTCCTTGTGTTTTGACAATGACCTTCTGTGCCTATTGTGATAATAATGACTGTTATTAATATGTGTATTAGCATAGAACACACCAGTGATGGGCGGGCAGTGTACAGATTTAAGAACACTCATGCAAGCAGATGCCATGTGTGTGACTGTAATGTGAAATGATGGACTGAGAGCTATGTGCACCTCTGAGTGAGCCATATGCCAGACAGCACTCAAACCACCAAACTACCCAGCACATAGAGATGAATATTAAACCATTTTACTGCTGCAGAATCCACAAAATGGCTGTCAGCAAAAAAAAAAAAAGAAAAAAAAAGCTCCCCAACTGTCTTCCTCTTTCCCCACACCTCACCAACCTCTGTTCCCCCTCCCTCCCCTGTGTACTCTGCCAAAAGGTGCTCCAGAGCTGATACTCTGTTAAGAGAGCCTGCCAACAGTTAGATTTGTCCTTGGATCTCATTCACATTCCCTCCTTCTTCTCTGTGTGATCCTGTTTCAACCCCAGCTATCCCATCTGCGGAAAAAGAGGGGGATACACCTAATCAATTTCTCATGCTTTAATTTAAAAGGTGGTACGGAGATCTAATTTCCTAATAGGAGGTTTATTAGCCTGCTGAATAATTTTTTGCTGCTGGAGTTTCGACTCCTAGGAACCTGTTAACAAGACAAGATCGATGGTTCCATACCGTTTGAATCACCTCAATTATCTCCCAGAAGCACTTATCGAACACAGTAAGTCAATCCTTTCGCAATAGCCTCTTATAGTATTTGTTTTGTTACACACTTACAATTCTAGGGACCACTTTACAACACTAAATCATCCAATTTTGTATGTTGGAGTCCCAGTCTATATTCAATCACAGCTACTTTCGTCAACATGTCATGGGCACATACCTTGCCATCCCAGCTTTCCACAATGTTGCAGGCGGCAGTGATTAATACATTACTAACAGCCAGAGTGGAGAGGTAGTTATGGCATCCAGTAACCAATGGTATGCAAGTGGGGGCATGGATGTTATGTGATTCAAACGCAACGTGATAAGAGAAAACATGGGAAAACATGACACAGGTGTGGAGAAACATGTATTTCATTAGATATTTATAACTGCTGCAAAACCAAACTTATGTCCAAGTAAAAGCAAAGCAAGTACACATGTCAAACAACAGAACTATTGGCCCAATACTGGTGTTTGCACTATTGATGATGGAGAAGTAGTAGACACATATTTGGTGCAAGAGAGCAGAAGCAGTGCAGGAGCAGACAACATCAGTTGATCCTTGCTTAGTGTGTAGTGGGTACTGCATCCTATTGACCTCATTAGCTGTTTTATTACATTAACAAGGCAATAACGTGTAAACAGCGAGAAGAGCATACAGAAGAAAGTCCTACATGTGTCTACTTCATATTTTTGTCATGAGTCTACAAACGTGGTAATGAAACAATCACTGGAGCTAATAAAATGGTACGTGCGTAGCAGTAAAGCTTGTGGCATGCGTAAAAAGGCGAGCTCTCTCCACAGATCACAATATGGCCAAAACACAGAGTGAAATTATTCAGGTGAGGAATGTGGGCACTGGAGCGGAGCTACTTACCCATGTTTAATGTTGTCATACACTCGGCTCGTACGTGTAAATATTTTATCAAGATCATTTACAATCCATTTAGCCACATTTTACACCGGCGACAGATGAGATGACATTCTCCCGGAGAGCTGTCAAACGGTGCCACGATATATGGAGATCGGAAATATGTGTAAAATGGCGTCAGTGGTTTATTTGGGAAAGAAAAAAGAGGCAAAACTGGATCTCGCAGGCAGCGTGATGTCAAAAACAAGGTAGAAGCACGCAAGGAGAAAATCCACTAGGAAAACTTGGTCTTTCTGTCCAATGCTCGGTTTCTTTTGAAAGCTCCGGGTAGTTGTGGTCTGGTGGCTCAGAGAGTGCCCGATGCCGCGCAGTACAGCTGGTCAGTCAGAAAACTGCGCAGCACAGAGATCCCGAGCAAATCCGCTACACGGTGGCGAAAGGAGGAGGAGGAGGAGCGGGGCTATTACTGCAGTCAAAACAAGCGCGCATCCGACTACTAGACAAGATCCAGCGGGGAAATGTCAGCGGCAGGAGCGCGCGTTGGGCTTTAGGTCCACGGGGAGACGGTCGCATTGGTAGAGGATCCCCCTCTCTCTCTCCGCCTGTGTGTCTCTCCACTTCTCAGCGCGGTGAATGTCAGGTCCCGGAGCCTGCTGTCTGGTAATGATCTCACCCCGCAGACTGAGCGCTTGTGGCCGACCCGAGCAGCACTAGAGAGGAGAGGAGGAGCGACACCGCCTCCACCTGGCAGTGCGTCTCCATAGCCATATGGGAGCTTACTACAGTAATTATGAAAGATCTATTTCAATTTCATTATCACCGTTATTTCACTAAGTAATGTGTCAAATGAATTCATTATGATAAAGAATATGATGGCTATTATCTTACAACTTTCACCAGATTCATATTTCAAAAAATATTATATTAGGCCTGTATTATTCACTTTTGATAAACCCATATCTTGACCAATTTAAACCATTCAAATGTGCGGTGTGAACCTCCTACCCTGTAATACATGGTGTCTGTAGTTCACATAGGCTACTGATTATTAAACTTTTATAGACTACTTCATATCACTTACAGGCTAAAAATGCTAATCACTTTGAGCAAATTAATATTGCATGAATTCTTCAAACAGAGTAGAACAAACTCTATCGATATGTATGATACTATGTATGCTTTTAAATAATGCGTTACATCTCTTGACACGGGTCTCTACATGAGTGGGCCAGGGTAACAGCAGGTGTAGATGTGACCTGGTGCTTTCCCTCTGGTCAGATTTTTCAGCGTGTGAAACTAAAGAAACATTTCATCAATAGGCCACCATATCATTGCTGAATACAATACAGTATAGCTTTATGCCTGCATGCAAACTGTGACCTTCCTTGTATCTAAAGTGTGATTTAACATTAGCAAGAGATGCAAATGATGTCAGAGTGACCTTTCTCTTGTGCTGTCCCAGGGCTTCCAGCTGCTCCCTAGTGTCTAACTGTAGGCACCCACTGGGAGACACTGTAATAATTTGCTCTCCCACATGTAAGCAGTACTTTAAAATACACTGTTTTTGTTTTTGCTCCCCCTGCTGTGGTGCACCGTCTAGTCTCACAAATCAACAGTGTGTGTTTGCGCAAGCTGGGCTGTGAGTCAATTTTATCGGCCATGTTTTCACTGCCACAGCAAATCTTTTTTTCTGCTATCATTTCTGCTCTAGTGTCAACAGCAATCCTTCATAGTACTTTGATTTTACTGTGTGTGGATGCCCTGTAATAAGCCATGGAGTACCACTCCTATCTCCAATATTTTTCATGGTTTTTGAAGTTATTATTGTTGTTTATGCACCCTCTAGCACATTTCACACCAACTATTATATTGTCCCCTTAGAATTATAAGATTCAATCAAAGTGTTTGTAGAAATTGAGTTTTTCATAACTGTTCCTTCTGTAAACTTATCTCGACATTTATATTTGTTCGAACAAAAACCTAAAATTGAAACTACCCAGAGCCCAGATACAATATAGACAGAGATTTTAATTAATAATTTTTAATATTTCCTCATATCTCTTGAAACATTTTACACAGATATTTTTTTCTTCACACACATATAGGATAACACACTGATGCACTGTAGACCTCTCTCCACGGACTATTGATGTAAAGACCACATACTTTGCACTTTACAAAATAATTACAAGGCAAAAGCAGCAGACATTTTGAAACACTGAATAATAATCCTGTGTCATGTGTTTGAGTTTATTGATTTGGGATGTGTGCAGGAATACAAAGAGACCCCTGAGAGTGAGGTTTCAACAGCTGCTCCCCTACAACCAATCAATCGCAGTCTATGTGTAAACATTACACATACACACACACACATTACACACACGCACACACACACACACACACACACACGCACAACAGATACCAAACACGCTTTCCTCTTCTGTTGCCATGGATACCAGATACCGGCAGCCAAGAGGGAGCAGTTTTCCAGCTTAAACTGTAAATATTGAATTATGATGGAGAGAAATGGAAGACATATCTAAATATCTCCATAATCCTCTCATCTCTAGTCACCGCTACAAGAAATCCACCGCATCATTCATCTTCATCAAGTTACTACATAAAAAAATCAATTGTGGCATTTACCTAACTCTCTCTCTCTATTGCAGAGTGCCCTAGTTTCTTCACCTGACAGTAAATGCTTGATCATGGTACAAGATACTTGCAAAACTGTCTCACCTCCCATCCTATCTCTCCCTTAGCTGTCATTCTGTTTGAACCTCTACTTTTTAGCAAGGCTTGGGACTGGTATGAAAACATAGACTGTGTGTACCAAACTATAGGACCAATCCAGGATCAAACCAGAACCAAACAAGAACCAAACCAGGACCGAACCAGGACAAAAGTAAATGCAGTCATAGCTAGGTTTGTACCTTTGTTTACCCATGGATTATGCAAGTAGAAATCTCATTCATGACTATGTTGCACAACAATCATCAATTACAGCCTGCTATGGCTTTGAATAAGAAAATATATTAGAGGTTCTTATTCTGCCACAATCACCAATCAGTCTTAGAAGCAATGTGCCAGTTACAAGTTTGGATAAATGTAGAGATTTATATTATTACAGCATATCAATAATATCTTTAATAATTAACTATATAAATTAGAATTTAATCAGACAGGTACTAGAATCATCAAAGCATGAAGGAGATCAAAGTATAGATAGTAGTATATATGTACATTCATATATACAGCTACTTGAATTGCTGTTTTGTACGAGCGCTTAAGATGCACAGTAACCTTGAGGTGACATTGTGGGGAGAGGAGAATAACGTTTAATCAATGAAGGGCTTTTCTCTGGGAGTCCACTAATCTCACAGGGCAGGGGAGGGTTCATCAGAGCTGAGAGACCCCTGGGACTATCCGGGCTAATGAGGTTAGCACACACAGTAAGGGAGACACACTTAGATTGGTGTGTAACAGCAACACAAGACAGTGAACATGCTTTAAGTGTATGTTACTGAGTGCTTAGTGAGAGCTGCTTACACATAGATGGATGCAGAAGGAGAGGGGCCCATGCTGATAGAGGGGGGAGTTAATGGGACGTGTGACAAGGTTGATTACTGGGGCTGCAGTGATCGGCCTGGGTTAATGAAGTAACTGACTTCTTGGATAACACAGCATGGAGGTGATCTTCAGCTCCTTACACACCCTAGATAAACTATAAATCGTCAGGTCTTTCAACTCATTTACCTCTCAGACATGACCAACTTAAACACCCTTTGGTTTTGTGAGTGGGATGTGGTTTTGTTTTGAAAAGAACAAAAACACTTATTCCACTCGAAGTTCATGCAGGTCATGTGAGGTTCTTAAAGGTGTAAAACAGAATAAAATACAAGTATCAGTTAGGAATATGAAATTAAACCAAACGAGACCATACAGCTGAATCAGACATTTTTGATTCATAACCTTTTACTGAGGTGGGTGGAAGGTGTCGACCAAAGCCTAATTTTAAGTATGAATGGAAAAAAAAAACCAAAGGTGTAAAAACGAAAAAGTCAAAACCACATTTATTTTTTTTACGTCATGTACACTGAACAAAGCTGTTACGCAGTCGATCAAAATCGTCTCCAAAGCCATAGATTTAATTCACCAAAACAGAACTTTGCAGTGACTGAGATACTCATTAGACCTCTATATGTTCCATTTTTTGTTTACTGAAATCTTGAAGAGCAGGTTAACTGGAGGGCTCTGCAGGGATTGTTTTGTTCCTGAAACTCTTGTCAAATCTGGCAGCATCATTTCCTACATGTTGTTGCAGATTGCCCTATGTCCACACATGTCCACAGAATCCTCTTAATTGTTTTTCATCACTGTCTATTTGGTCATATGATCGCGTTGTACAAATGCAACCAGATTGAGTTAGCCTGGAATGTACATAACGAAAGTAGCTCTTGCGCAGTATGTAGGCTATAAACTCTCTCTCTGATCGTTCTCTATGAATCACATCCAAGATAGAAAAGTTGTTTCTTCTTCGCAACATTTGAACTAAATGACAAGCTATAATCTAAACAAAAATAAAAAATCAAATTAAGTGTTTTGTCTTATAAAAGAAAACTGTTTATGTGAATACAATCGCACCTCAGCCCAAGCCAAAGAAGTTCACACATTTTAAATTTACTGTTCATGTGTTTTGCATATAACAGTCCTACACAAAATACACTGAAATACAGTATTCATTTGTGGTGGTTTTGTCTAAACTTCACACCTCAGATCTCCTCCCGAACACATCCTGTTGTGTTCTAACTGTGCATGTGGTCAGATGCAGCTGTGTTTGTTCAGTTTGAGCAGTGACAGAATGAACCAGAAAAACCCCCTGAACAGAAAGACCATCACATGTACAGCAGGTGCATGATACAGCAATGACCACTTTATGCTGAATCATCTTGTTAAGGTGGATGGTAGTAACAAATTACAAATGATTGACTTACATTTTATTATGACACTGAATATCATAAAAATAATAATTCATGATTTTATCATTTATGAGTACATGTAAAAACTTGCAATAGCTGTTTTGTCATCTAACTGTATATTCTCTCTGCAAAAAAACAAAGCAAAACAAAAAAATAAAATAAAATAAAATAAAATAAATCATCTGTGAAGAAATGTGATGTTTGTTCTACATTTCTACATTTGCCGAGTTTACAGTAAGTGTGAGCATGTAAACCAAAATGAAGGTGTGTAAGATATGAAATAAAACACTAAGACTGTTGTTAAAACCACACAATAGCAGTCAAGGGTGAGGTGTACAAGATTTTTGCACTACAAACAAAACAATGGTTCGATCCGTGAACACTGTTTTTGCATTAAGAATAAATCAACATTGTTATCAGTAAAATTTACATTTGATCTGAACATGTTACCCCATATTTGGGAACACAGTCAATACTACAATAGAATTTATAAGTTCATTCACCAGCAATGTCTTAATTGCATTTCCTAAATAAATATGCAGTGTATACAAAAAGCCTATGTGTGGCCCATGTAGCCTATTAGCCACCTGGTCTGCACTTGTTTACAGTAGACCATGTGAATAATCTCCCATTTGAAGTTCTTCCTTGTGGCAGGATGTGGTCGTGCGAACCGTCCTTGCACAAAAACACCCACTTCCTATGATTTTGATAAACAGCACTGTGGTTTCACTCCAGAAAGCACATTCTTGGTTGACAACACTGCCATCTGGTAATGTGACATATATTAGCTCACATAAACTATCAAATGCATGCATTTTTGTGATTTTATTGTAGGTGGGTGTGTAGTCTTCTATCTTTGACATGAAAAGACAGTATTTTCTCTTGTCTTCATGGTTGCTTGGACACATACGGTCCTGTCAGTCTGTGAGCTGTCAGGGTGCAGGGTGCATGCTTTCTGAGAGGAGAATAAGAGGGGTGTATTAGGCCTGCTGATCCTTCACAGTTCTCTTGTCAAGCTAAACGTGGGACTAAAAGTCACTGGTGTGTAAGTCTGTGTATGTGAGTGTAGTACTGTGGGCGTAGTGGGTCAAAGGAGAGGAGCCATGCCTAATCCAGTGGGATGTGGGGTATGCTGTGTATGGAGATGCGATGTAAAGATGTGCTCAACAGTGCATGGATCACAAAACCTCCCTAACTGACAGTAGGGAGTCCCAACAGCAAGGCAAGTGTCAAACTCACTCCAAAAAGAACAGAAGAAAGTTTTCATTGGAAGTAAAAAGCAAAAATAAAAACCTGCTCAATACTGAAACACTTCAAACTATATAAAACAAACAATGTAACAGGATATACGACTAACCCACATCAGATTAATCTATCTGAAATGATGGCATTGTGACAAGTAATCCAGTAGAGGGCAGTATTGGTTAATATGAGAAATAACAACCCGGAAAAAGTAATAAAGGAGCTTTAATAAAACCGGAAGAAAAGAGCGGATACAAGCTGCTAGCATGGCTCTTGATGTCAAATCTAGAGCTAAGCGGTATGAGAAGCTGGACTTTCTCGGAGAGGGTCAGGTGAGCTAATATCAATGACCAATGACCGAAAATATAAGTTGGAACATGATATGAGTTTTCGAGCGTTTACTGGCAATATGCCATGAGCATGCCATAATGCTAATGCTAAATGTTAGCTGGTTGTCAGTGTAAACAAAGCGTTGTCCATGCCATGATTTTCCATCTCTCTCCTTTAGTTTGCTACAGTCTACAAAGCTAGAGACAAATTTACTGATACCATCGTTGCAATTAAAAAGGTAAAAAAAAAAAAAAAAAAAGGTTTGTGTATCATATGTTAAAACTGAACATTAAATTTTTGTAAACATTTCAAGTATTGTGTTTGTGTTGCTTTACAGATAAAAGTTGGTCACAGGACTGAAGCTAAAGATGGTAACTATCACCACCCTTTTATAAGATCACATTTGAGAAGCAGATACAAGACATGTACCCACATGTCCATGTAATTCTTGCAGGAATCAACAGAACTGCCCTACGAGAAATTAAACTACTGCAAGAACTGCATCATCAAAATATTATTGGGGTAAATGATCAGCAGTACATGAAACATTTGTTCTTTATTTTTTATTTGATATTTTATCTTTGGTAGATTGTGTCTGGAACATACTGATGATTGATCAAATAGTTTTATGCCGCACAAATAACAAAATAATCATTATTATTGAGTACTGTATGATTCAATAACTAAATTACTCTGAAATGTTTTTGTGTTTTAGTTGTTGGATGCCTTTGGTCACAAATCAAACATCAGTCTGGTGTTTGATTTCATGGAAACGGATCTAGAGGTAAAATGTCATTACAAAGCTGCTATTCTTGTTTTTCTGTCTGTTAAATGTGTCTAAAGCAGTTGTTGGTGCATAGAAAAGGCCACCAGAATTTTGCACCCATAATAACTTGGTAGTCTATTAGCCAATACCACTTTTTACCTTTAGATCAGTTGGATGCTCTTTTATGTTTTTTTTTTTTTGTTTTTTTTTTTTTAATATATATATATAATGTAGTGTATTTAAACTAATTGTTTCCGCTTCAGGTTATTATAAAAGACACCAGCTTGGTCCTGACTCCAGCCAACATCAAAGCATACATCCTCATGACACTTCAGGGACTAGAATACATGCATCATCACTGGGTTCTTCACAGAGTAAGACTCTTAAATGCTATATTTTAATGAATATAGAATTTTTCACATAATATAACATACTTTTCTTCTGTTTGTGTAGGATCTGAAGCCAAATAATTTGTTACTAGATGGAAATGGTGTGTTGAAGTTGGCTGACTTTGGTTTAGCCAAATCCTTTGGCAGTCCAAACAGAATCTACACACATCAAGTTGTTACCAGGTCTCTCTAACATCATGAATAGGAATTCTATTATAATCACATATATTTGTATTTACTTATATTTAACATTGGTTATAGTCCGTAGATGGGCAATGGCTGTAAAGCTGTTGTGTATTGTTTTTTATGATCTCAAATTCCCTAGGTGGTATCGATCGCCTGAGCTCCTGTTTGGGGCGAGAATGTATGGTGTGGGTGTTGACATGTGGGCAGTGGGCTGCATATTGGCAGAGTTATTACTTCGGGTAATTCATATTCACACAGAACCTTTGATGGTGTCATTATATTTATGCTGACTAGACTTTATTTCTGTAACTATAGATACCATTTCTCGCTGGAGACTCTGATCTCGACCAACTAACCAAGATCTTTGAGGCTCTCGGCACTCCTACAGAAGAGACATGGCCTGTCAGTTTATTATATTGCTTTTTTTTTTTTTGTATCTTTTGCTTGTTACATCCTTCGTACCATATCTTTCCACAGGGGATGTCTTGCCTACCAGATTATGTGTCTTTTAAAATATTTCCTGGTACACCGCTTGAACACATATTCAGTGCTGCTGGAGATGACCTACTTGAACTGTTACAAGGATTGTTTACATTTAATCCATCAACAAGGACAACAGCCACTCAAGTAATCTATTTGCTCTTGTACATATTTTTCACCACAGTTCTTACGATACATGACATGAATTTGATGACAATTCACTTGTCTGCTGTTCCATAGGCTTTGAAAATGAGATACTTCAGTAATCGGCCTGGTCCCACTCCGGGTCCTCAACTCCCAAGACCAAATTGCTCAGCAGAAGCCTTGAGGGAAAAGGAAACGGTTGGACTCAAGAGGAAGATTGTTGGCCTAGAGACAAGTAATTATTTATCTTGGTTAATTATCAGCATTTTACTAGCGGATAACACTTTGGATTTCCTCCTAAATGGTTGGGTAAGATCCCTGGAGTTTATAGAACTTCTCATTACTACAGTGGGCTCTTTGCTTTACTCCCACTCAATATGTGTTGTTAGGACCACTGGTGACTCTAAATTGCACTGACAAATATGAGAGTAAGTAATGACCAATATGTCTGTTTACACTAAGCCCCAAGTTAAAACTCTGAGGAAAATGATGATCAATTATCAAAACACTGCCCATATCTTACTGTTGGTATGTGTTGTATCGAGATGATAATAATAATAATAATAAATAATAATGCATCAGTTTTATATAGCGCTTTTCTGGACACTCAAAGATGCTTTACAGGGCATCATTCATTCACTCCACACTCAGATGTTTGCATTTTGGTTTAAGTAGCTAACTTGTATGTGCCTGCCACACATGTTTGAGGCTGAATTGAAAGGGCCTTGAAATTTTAAGACATCCCACATCGACATAACTAACATGTAGCATGTTGTGAATTTAGGCCTGCCCGTCTATTCTCATGGCTGCACCACTGTTTGTAAATCCACATCACTGCGCGAGAGTAGCTTGTAATTCAGAGGGTGTTGGCTGCAAAACTTGAGAATATCATTAAGTTACAGTACATGCATACTGTTTAGTGGTGAGGTGTGACTGGGAGGTTCTAAGGGTTTTACTTTGTGGTCTGGAAAATCTTGAGCTCTCTGTTTAATGTACTGTGCAAGCTATAAATTGCACCATATGATTAAAATATTTCTTGCTCACTCAGTACAGTATAGCTAAGTATAACATGACATTAAACTCACCAATGTCATGTCTTTCACAGCTGCAATGAAGAAGAAGCTGATTTTTTCACCAGAATGAATCCCACCAATCACATGTGGACCTTGAATCTCCACAGAAGAACATTACTCAGGGTTGTCTAGTGGAAGTAAACACCCCACCTACCTGATGTGAACAAGCCCTGCTGCTGGCCAGTGCTTGGTGTATCAAAAGACTGTGGTCAGTTTTCAATTCATCAAAGGCCCTGCTCTTCTAAATACTTCTATTGAAGTGACAAAAACTAGCACTAAATAAATAAATGCATTTTTGTATTTTTTGTAAGAAAGACCAATAAATGGCCTGCAATGTAATGACTTTTGGTGGATGTGTGGTATGTGATGTCAACTGGCAAAATCTATAGCTAATTTCTTCTCCAGGCCTGTGTTCTCTGAGGATCAGCCCCCAATCATGGATCTATGAAGCAACCAGCCAAAATGATATCTACCTCTATATAAGCTGCAAGTATGACTTATGTTAAATTGGAAAGGGACAGTATGAAAAGAATAATAAAATGTGCAAATAAAAGGTCTTAATTGATATATTAAGCTACTAAAAGTGATAGAAATCACTTGCCACAAAGCCTATCCAATTATATCTGTGGATAGTAACCAAGAATCTACACTGACTTTATAAAGTATAATTATTATAAAGTATTTTAGTATGTAGTGCTGTAGCGGCTTTATGGCTTTTGTTGTTGATGAGCGGTGGGAGGAGAAACTGGAGCAGGAGGAGGAAAAGGACAGGAGGAGGCGAGAGCGACCAGCCGCTGACGAAGACCGAGATCTAAGCGCGTTGTTCCCTGAAGTGCTCTGAAATTCATGTAGGAACAAAAGATCGTTTTTTTGAAGCGGAATTAATTTATTTACCACGAAGCATTATGTGTACGCCGTGTTGTTTCTCGCAGGTAAGCATGATGAGGACTTTTGTTTGTTATCAGTCGACAGTTTAGCGTACGATTGGTCACAATGTAACGCGATGAAGCCTGGGCTGCTCGGTCAAGCCACTGTACTGTTTACTTTCTCTTTGTGAATCTGTAGTTCCCATAAAATGATGATCTTTACTCTTTATTACACGGTTGTGTCATGATGGAGGCAAAAAACTCGTCAATATATTGGGCAGTAGTTCTTTTCATAAAGCTTTTTGTTCGCCTACTGGGTTTCCATGTGACTTGTTATGGACCTCTGTTTAACAATTTTTTCTTTGTTACTTTTTTTTTTTTTTTTTTTTTTTACAAACTGGCGGAAATTTTATCTCCAACCTTACTTCTTTTCCTCAGGAATAGCACATATGCTAATTGGTTCCTTATCCAGCAACCCAATGGAAAAGGCATAAAAATGGTCAGCTGTTTTAAGCCGTTCTCTGACTGTAAACCAGCAATTACAAAACCTGCAATTTAACTTAGGAGAGAGACGCCACATCAGAGACCGCTGACTGTCCACTCCCATCTTTTTTTGTTGAATTGAAGAAGTCCAGTCATTACAATTTGGACAAATATGACCGCTACTATTGTATGCCTTTGCTGCTAAGTGTAGTCTGCATTTGGTGGCCTTTTATTATTTAACTAGGTTTAAAGTAGGCTGCTAACATCCTGAATTATTAAAGCATCAACCATTGCACTACCTCTTACAATATGAATCTTTTATATCAACTTCCCAAGATCTTCAGAATTTTATGACAGATTAACTAGTCTCTAAAGTTAAAGGTCCTATTTTGTACAAAATTGATTCTTGTAAGCCTTAAGCCATGAACCATGAAAAACATACCTAGAGTTGTGTTTTGTGTCATTCACACATGTTTGTTTATTGATTTATTTAAGTTTATTAGTCTGTCTACATCTACAAAGCTCAAAATGCTCGGTTCCACCTTGTGATGTCATGCAGTGTTAGTTTTTCAGTTAACAGCTCTTTTTACCTTTAGTTCAGTAGAGATGGGCAATTCCAGATCTGAAATCATCCAGATGATTCTAGTGATGCTGTATGGAGTTTAAGAACACAGTGGAAGACTTTGTGTATGGAACAGGAGCCTAAATATGCAGGGTGTGTTTTGATGAGGAAACATTATACAATATATAAAAAAATAGTGTAATATAGGCACTTGAATTTATGTGAAATAGCCTATATCAAATATAAGTTCTCGTATGTCTTTTTCATGTGTTGTGTGGTCCACTTTTTTCTGGAGGGTGGGCTCACAGTTGGAAACAGATTGGAAGATGGGAGTTGGCTTGATGTGTGCACAGGACTCATGTAATTTCACAGTGGGATTAGTGATGGATGCCATGTTATGAACCAGGGTTTAGCTGTAACTCATTATTGAACTTTTTTAAAGCACTGTGAGCATTTGGCTGTGCATGGACTGAAACTACGCGGAGGTCTCGATGGGGTCCAGCCAGTACAAGCATATTTGGCAGGAAACAAGGGTTAGGGCAGGATGTTGCTCTACAGCTCATCAAAAGCAGACAGCATAAGTAAAATTTAGCCTATATTATATATGCCTTCACTCATGATATTATAACTGCTAGATTTAAAATGTGTTCAATCACTTAGATATTTTGCACACCACAATTGCAATACAAATACAGAACTCCCATAGCTCAATGTTAATTACGTGATGTGGCCATCTGTGTAGACAAGTATTAAAATTATTTATGCCTCTCCTCAGGAATTACATTGCTTGACAGCCAGATTTCCTAGAGAGATTAAATTGCTGTTTGAGTTTTAAATCTTATGTCTTTCTGTTGTGAGGATGATGTAACCACCTGAAATGCCAACTCAATGTGGCGTCATTGTTCTCAGCAGTCGCAATCCTATACACTACGGCCTTCAGTTATGGAACCATATTGGAGCTGTACAATGTCAGTTCAGTTTTATACATATTAAAGACTGGAATCTGTTGTGTGAGAGGAGGAAATTGTGGTACTTAAATAACAGCAGTTTTTGTGGGTTGCTTAAGTTTTTTTGTCCTTCGTCCATCTTCGTCCTTCGTTGTGCTCATTGGTCTTTGTTGATTGTTGCTAGGGGCTTTATTTGCCCAGAGGGAAGACTTTCTTTTGAATATAGAAACAGAGCAGTGATACATTCTGCTTTGTACATAGACAGTGGTGAACCTGTCAATCACAACACAAGGCCAAATGCTCTAGGTTGGTGCATATAATAAGAATGTTATGTGAGATAGTTAAGCTTATTTGGTTTTCAATTCTTTTTCATACCTTTCTCTTGCATGTGGTTTTTCAGAAGCCAGTTTGACTACACCCTCTTCAGCAAAAGTGTTGTTGTAACCTGAGATGTGACAGTGTGTCTAATCCTTTCCTCCACTATGATTCACTGAGGCAAACATCCGTTATTTGTTGTTATTAGGCAGTTTTTCTTAGTTATATCTCCCTGGATGCATCAACAACATACTGGTGTATAAGTAATCAAGTTAATTTTTAATTGCAATTTAGTATTTCTAAAGTGTTCATGTTACAATATTTTTTATCAGACATCTTAATTTATGTTGCAATATGATAGTATTTTAAAAATTATCAATTACTAATTTGAATTAATTAATATTCCCTTTTGATTGTCTTTTAACTGGTCTGATGTACTCCACATATTCAAAGTCTGGCTCAAATTGTTGTAACCAACCATACAAGTATAGTGTCTAAGCTTTCCAACTGTAGACTCTTCTATCCCTCTGACCCAGTTATTTCACCATACTGTTTGTATTGCATAAATAGTGTCTATCTGTGTGCTCTGTGTTCACTACATGTTTGAATTGGCCTAAGCACTACTTCCTGTTTATAATTTCACTACTTTCTATAGAAGCATCCATCACAGAGGACAGTATTTTTTAGTATAGTTGAGTTCAGAGTAAGTAATTTGTGCTTGTGGATTATAGTCAGCTGTTTCAACATGTGAACAAAGCCAACAAAGACATATGAGCAAAGACTGGCTGTTTCAACGTCCTTCATTTCCTCAGGCTTTTCTTTCCAATGTGCTCCGTTCACTGGCTCAAAGTACAAATGATTTTCCATTGAGGCTTTGTGTTAGAGAAGCAGCTCTCTGAGTTGGAAGGGAGCATAGTGTCTATAGCGACAAATTTGTAAGGAAAATGTGGAGAAAATAATGGACAAGCCATAGCGTCATAGAGCCTCCTGGGTCTTTTAGGGAAGGGCCCTCTGTGGTCAGTGTGGCCCTCCCACAGAATGAAGACACAAGAAAGATTTCAGATCAAACTTAGTCTTTGTCAGTAATTTATATTTGAGCTGCACAAGATAGGTGTTTAAACATTTCAAGGACATCATTCATTCATTTAAATTGAGCAATCTACCACCAGTCCTCTTTAAAAATCATATTGAATATTCTATTCTATTTTTCAGATCATGTCCTTATCTCCAACTAGTACTTCATAGCATATTTGGGATTAGTTTCTAGGCATTTGCGTTTAGCAGAGACTAACATTAATGTAAGTAAAGCCTTTAGTATTGTAATTTGCATTTGTAACTGGATGTTAGTTCAGGGTTAGAAATTTAGACTATCTCAAGTAGGCCAGTTAGTGGGTTAAACGTTTTCAGTGGCTCATTGAATGTCCCATGCATTTTGTTCTTGGGCCGTATGTGGTTGAAAGAGGAGCTGGCCACAAAGCAGACACGATGACCACCTGTCAGCTTGTTGGTGCGTGCTGTAGCGGAGTGGACATGCGCGCCCTTGAGTGGTATAGGGTCACTGGATTACCATGGATACTCTTTTTGTATCCGTGTGTGGTGGAATTCTTTTGGACACCCCATTGGCTCCTGTCTCCCCTCCCTCCCATCCGTTATACGGAGTTTGCACTTGGGCCCCTCGCTGTGTGCTGTCCTCCAGTGAAACACCCCCTAACTAATGAAATCTAAACACCCTCTCGTCCTAAATAGCCCTGTTTTTTCTTGCGTACTGCAGTGTGATGCGGTTAATTAAATGTCCATTGAGAGAAACATGTGGGCGCTGCTGAGACAAAGCAAATGGATTATCCTGTTAAGCTGGGTTTGCTCCGAGTTCAAATTGTCAGTGTTTTCTGTCATGAATTGGTAATGTGCTAAAACCATTCACATTTGTATTAGCATGAAACATTTTACATAAAAGTAACTTTCCAAATGGGTAGGAAATTAATTTTAATTTGTCAGGGTTATGAGAATCAAAGCCGAATTGTGCGTTTGATCCCACTCCAGTCCGTACCCCAGTGTGTTACTGATAGCATCAAGGCTTTCTTTATGTGTTGCCGTTAACCATCAGCACATCCCTTCTCTTTCTGTTGCCTGTCCTGTCCGGAGTAGCCAATTGCTATAGCCTTGACCCATTTACAGTGGCCTCTGCTGTATCTCTGAGGAGCTTGGAGCTTGACTTGATAATGGCTGCGGTCCATAAGACTGCAACATGCCACACATTACTGACATTTAGAGCACTGCACCACATTTCACACTGGCTTTACTTCATCAGAGCACGCTTTACTGCACCACATGCTTCTGACTGAGGCCAATAGTAAGGCCACACACAATACTCAAAAATAAATAAAATAAGATTCATCTTAGGTTGGCTGGCAATGGAACCTTGTTATCACTTTATCCATGGCCTTGAGCAGCTGCCTCAGCTCTCATGCAGTTTCAGTGTGTGTCGAGCTAGACATTAGTGGACATTTGTGACATGGGTGGGTGTCTGGAAAAGTTTGAAATATTGGCCCATATAATTATCCTTTGTCCTGTAAATAGAACTCAGACCTATATTTTGGGAAGATTATACAGCTTTCTGAGAACTAACCAAATGAGACACAGTAGTGCAGTCCACTGTCCCAAGATCTGTTTTATTAAAGATGATGTCTGTAGACTAGCCCTTTCTTGAGTTTTCTTTCTAAATCTGTCACAGTCAGACTCAAGCCGTGTCTACTTCCTGTAATTGTGTTTGGAAAAACGCAGCCACATTTAACAAAACTTAAACAGATTATTAGAGAGACGGTTTATCCAATTACATTGCCTCACTTGGCTTGACCCAAAAGGTAAGTGTAAATAAATTAGATTTGTTTCACCAGGCTTTAGTGTGGATGCTGAAAGAACCATTTGAATAGGGATGTGCATGTTTAAAAGACATTTGTGCTGATTCATTGCTAGCTCTTAATACTATACACTATACTCCAGGTTAACTAAAGACATGATCTGGGCTTTCATTAATTCACCTAAATCGTGTGTATGGCGGCACTTGCAAAAGCTCTCACATTATTAGGACTCCTCCAGAAATGTAAAGTATAAAGAGAAATACTAATAAATCATTGTAATCTCCATAAAATTATTTGTTGACAGTGACTAATAAAAAATCATCAACAACCCTACTATACTCATCATATGTCCTCTGTCTCTTCCTGTGTTTAGCTGGCCTGCTGCTGTGGCTCTGCTGCCTGCTCTTGTTGCTGTAAATGCTGCCCCAACATCAAACAGTCCACAGGAACTCGCTTCATGTACGCGCTCTACTTCCTGCTGGTCAGCGTCATCTGCGTCATCATGATGTCACCCACCGTGGAGGAAGCCCTTAAACAACACGTAAGTATATAATATGTCAAATGCCACACTGCAGTGTTGTGGAAAGTTTTGTAGTACAATTGAGTGAGAATGAAAGAAGTGGTCAATATAGTAATTATCATGACATGACTAGCTGACACACAAAAATATGTCAGGGGACTCTGCAACCATCCTTTTCGTTGGTAATATAATAGTTTAATACAATATGTGAACGTGAGTGGAGGTTCACCCAGGCACAAAAGTCCTGACACATTGCAGCAGAGTTGAGCACATATACTGGGTTCAGTGGGACGCCCAGGCTAAAAGAGCAGTCATTGTGTGTCTGAAAGCATTGGTCTTTTCTGGAGAGATTTACAGCAGCCGGCCCCTTTCCTTCTTAATCACAACCCATGGACATGCTAATATGGCCCTCTACATGAGACAAAGGTTCAGAAACAGGCTTTTTACTCCATGTTCTTATCTGAATTAGTCTATACTACACATGCTATGGTGACGACTCAACAACTCAATCCATTTGGCTTCTCTTAGACTGGAAAATTCAATTCAATTCAATTCAATTCAATTTATTTTTGTATAGCCCAAAATCACAACAAGAGTTATCTCGGCGGACTTCACAAAATTGTTGATTAATAAAGCAGAAGAAACATTCATAAAACAAAAATACAGAATGTTCAACAACAAGCAGGCAAATGGATGATTGTCCCAGCATCTCCTGTCCTTAGACCCTCCTTCTCGGCAAGGAAAAACTCCGAAAAACCCAATGGGAAAACGGAGAAACCTCGAGGAGAACCACAGTGAAGGAGAGATCCTACTCCTAAGGACGGACAGGCAGATAAAACTACTGATCTAGCAGGACGAGGACAGTTAATCCAGGATAGGGAAGGCGAGGAGGGGTCTAGGTCCTCGACACTAGGGGGCAGCAGCGGTCCAAACTGGAACAGCAGCATCTGAAACAGTTACACTCCCCAAAAGGGGAGTGGGACAGGGACAACATGTGAATAGCAAAGAACAGACTACGAATGAACTAGTAATTGAACATTCTTAACAGTAGGAGGAGAAAAAGTAGGAGAAACCAGAGGACAGTGCTCAAGTTGCCATACTTTCCCCAGTAATATATCTCCTAGAGCAGCTTAACTAGGCCTATGGGTTTAGTTTCTGTTCCTAACTAACCTAACCATAAGCTAATTCAAAGAGGAACGTTTTGAGCCTAATCTTAAATGTAGAGACTGTGTCAGCTTCTTTGACATGAGCAGGGAGCTGATTCCATAACAAGGGTGCTTGGTACCTAAAAGCTCTACCTCCTAAAGTACTTTTAGCGACTCTAGGAACCACCAATAGTGCAGCATTTTGAGAGCGGAGTGAACGGTTAGGATGATAAGGTACAATTTCATCTTTAATGTAGGAAGGGGCCATGTCATTTACAGCTTTATAGGTTAGAAGAAGAATTTTAAATTTTACTCTAAACTCAACCGGAAGCCAATGAAGATTTTTTAATACTGGAGTAATGTGCTCCCGTGTTTTAGTACCTGTTAGTACTCTTGCTGCTGCATTTTGAACCAATTGAAGGCTTTTTTATAGAGCTTTTAGGGCAAGCTGCAAGCAGGGAGTTACAGTAGTCTAACCTCGAAGTGACAAAAGCATGGACAAGTTTTTCAGCATCATTTTTTGGCAGTACATTTCTAATTTTGGCTATATTGCGTAAATGAAAATAAGCCGTTTTACAGACATGGCTTATGTGTGCTTTAAATGAGAGCTCTTGATCAAATAGGACTCCAAGGTTTCTTACAGTGGAGCTGGAGGCTACACTGACATTGTCCAATGTGATTATCTGCTCAGTTAGAGAGTCAAACTTTACATCGAGCCCAGCTGCAGGCCGGGACAAAACCACAATAGAGTCTCGTAGGTGTTTAGGGCCTAATAGAATGACTTCAGTTTTTTCAGGGTTAAGAAGTAAATAATTAAAGGTCATCCATGTTTTTATGTCCCTCACACAGTCACTAAGCCTTTCAATTTGATTAGTCTGATCAGGTTTCATTGATAGGTACAGCTGGGTGTCATCTGCATAACAGTGGAAATCGATACCATGCTTTCGGATGATATTACCTAACGGTAGCATATAAAGGGTAAACAGAACTGGACCCAGAACTGAACCCTATGGCACACCGTAGGCTACTTTAGAGCACTGTGGGGAGCTCTGGTTTACATTTACAAACTGGTACCTATCGGATAAATAGGATTTAAACCAGTTGAGGGCAGTTCCTCTGATGCCCACATCACATTCCAACCTCTGCAGTAGAATGTTATGGTCGATTGTGTCAAAAGCTGCGCTGAGGTCCAACAGAACCAGTATTGAGACCTGACCATTGTCAGCAGCCAATAACAAATCATTTGTTACTTTAACCAGGGCTGTCTCAGTGCTATGATGAGTTCTGAATCCAGATTGAAATTTTTCAAATAAATTATTTTCCTGCAGATGACGACAAAGCTGTTTAATTACAATTCTCTCCAGAATTTTAGAAATAAACGGAAGATTTGAAATAGGTCTGTAATTGGCTAAGAGGTCAGGATCAAGATTAGGCTTTTTTAGGAGCGGCTTAATTACCGCATATTTAAAAGACTGAGGCACGTAACCACTTTCCAGTGAAGTATTTATTATATTAAGAATAGGATCAATAATTAGAGGGAGAATTTCTTTGAAAAGTCTACTTGGGATTGGGTCTAACATACAAGTTGAGGATTTAGAGGACATAAAGGCAGAAGTTAATTCTGCATGATTTAGAATGGCAAATTTCTCAAAAACTGGACCAAGTGAGGATAATTCATGTCCTTTAAAAGGACATGACATCATTATATCACATACTAGGACATCACTATAGTTATGCTGTTGGTTATGTGGTTAACTTTAGTCACTTGCACTGTGCCGCTGAACCACTTGTGGTGTTTTCATGAAGCTCACAACAACCCCCTGAAGCCCTTTGTCTCTGCTGTTGTGTTTGGACATGGCCAAGTCTTCTCTGTAGCTCATGTTGGACTTTCTCCCAAAAGGCGGTTAATTTATTCATCTGTGCTTTTGTTTGTGTACACTGACAGTCAGTTGTAAGGCCCCTTGAACAGCCTGTAGAGGAGAAAGGTCCCAGAAGGTCTGTGGTCACTGTCTTTTCTCTCCTTTAGAGCCTTGACGCTCAGCACAGGGTCTAAAACATTGTGAAATACTTCATAACACTGTGTTTAATACTAGCTGATCATTTAAATATTTGAAATCTCTTTTCCAGATCCCATTTTACAGTGAACTGTGTGAAAAGCTGAATGCAGGTGAGAACTGCCAGACCCTGGTTGGTTATTCTGCAGTTTATAAGATGTGCTTTGGAATGGCCTGCTTCTTCTTATTTTTCGCCCTCTTCACCTTACGTGTAAACAACAGCACTGGATGCAGGGCAGCTATACATAATGGGTAAATCACACTGAACATTTTGTGCCTAAATACTTTAATTTGTGAACTTGGGTATTCAGTGTAGATGTAATTTTCTCCTTATTTGGATGTCAGATTTTGGCTGATTAAGTTCATTGTGCTGGTGTTCTGCTGCGCTGGAGCCTTCTTCATCCCTGAACAGGAAACCTTTCTGGAAGGTAAACATAAAGCTCTTTCATACAGTGACTATTGGATAATAATTAGACTTTTTTTTAACAAAATTTTACTGTCCAGTTACAATATACTTTAGGCATATTTGGGGCAATGTAATGACGATTCTTCACATACATGCATTTAATTGTGTTTCTTTACTCAGTGTGGCGCTATGTGGGAGCTGGAGGAGGTGCTATTTTCCTTCTCATCCAGCTCATGTTGTTGGTCGAGTTTGCACACAGGTGGAACACAAACTGGTGAGCACAGTCATATTATTACTTTGTCTTTATTTTAATCAAAACATGTTTTTTAAATTTACTTCATTTATCTGCTATTGTGAGGGGGATTGTCTCAAAAGACTTTTTGTATTTTAAGCAGACTCGAACTTGGATTTTTAACTTAAATTAACTTTTAATTTGCCTTAAATGTTTTTGTCTTGTGTCCCTGTCCCCCCTTTTTAGGAGTTCTGGGGTGAAGTACAATCGTTTGTGGTACGCAGCCTTGGCCTTCGTGACTCTGATGCTGTTCACTGTTGCAGTGGGAGCTGTGGTCTTCCTCTGGCTCTTCTACACTCACAATGACGCCTGTCTACTCAACAGAATCTTTTTATGCATCAACGGAAGTCTTTGCCTCATTGTCTCCATGTTGGCCATCTCACCGTGCATACAGAAATGTAAGGGAAACATTGCTTCATTAGTTACAGAAACTTGTAGAGACTTTACATTAATTATTTTAATGTTTTTTACAGTGCAGCCTACGTCAGGCCTTCTGCAGCCAGGGGTGATCAGTGTCTATGTGATGTACCTAACTTTCTCAGCCTTCTCGAGCAAACCAAAAGAAAGTAAGTACATAGTTCAGTCATATGCTAAGAACTACTTTAGGTTCTAGGTTGTTTTTTCTCAGTGTGGTTCAGCCAAAACTATTTCTTCCTTCTTACACAACTCCCACTATTTCCACATTAATCTGATGTGTCTCTCTCTGCAGTCCTGGAGATTGATGGGAGAAACCAAACAGTGTGTGCGTTTGAATTCTCTGAATCTGAGAGTGAGAGGAAGATCGTCACAGGGATTGGAATAGTGATTCTGTTTTCCTGTGTCCTGTACTCATGGTAAAACACAATGCTGTACTATTTGTACTACTTTGTTTATTTAAATTCTTTTCTGAATTTTGGTTGTGCTATTTAGCTGCACGCATTTCTCATAAATATTTTGATACTAAAAGTTGCATGCAGTATTAAATAATCACTCAAATTCATTGGCAAATCTTAAAACTGTATGTACTACTCTGTATGTAATGATATCAAATCTCTCGATAGAATATATTTTCTATATGGATCTCAAGTTACGATATTTTGTGGAGGCTAACACAATAGTCAATCTGCTACTTTTTCTTTTTTAAATGCCTTGACAAGACTCTGGTTCTGTCATAATCCAAAGTACTAACATTTAAAAGTGCTTAAGAACAGTTATTTCTTCATGTTGTCCGCACATAAACAGAGCAAAGAATTATGATTTATGTAGTTTCCTCTGTTTTTGTTTTTAACTATTGCTGCACCACAACAATGAAGTTAAGCAACGAGACTTGCAAGTTGATATAATGTGATGGTCCAGGATATTATTGTGAGACTTTTGATGATATAATATTACAATATTTCGGTTAGTGTTACATCCCTGCTACTCAGTGATCACTAATGGTATATGAGCGGTTGCTCTCTTACTGAGCCACTGCTGTCACTGTTGACATGTATATCACATCTTGGGTAGTTTTCAAATGGAAACAAATGTGTCTTTTTCAACTTTGTGAAACCACTACTTACTGGAAATAGTGACTTAACTTATTTCCTGTTCTGATTTTTTTCCACCCCCAACCTCTTGTCTTTAGTTTGACATCCACCACCAAGAGAAGCTCTGCTGCGCTGCGAGTGTACAGAAATAGTGAGCCAGAGAGTGAGGTAATCACATACAATAATCAGATCTAAATTAAACAATTAAAAAGGCCATTATAAACAGCATACATTTGTTTTTCTTTTTCTAATTCAGAGAGCCCGTTGCTGTTTCTGTTTAGGGGATGACACTGGTGAGCAAAGTCAGAACATTCTACCTTGAGCACATTTTGTTATTGACTTTAAGTGCGTTTGCTATAATAAACTGGCAGCCCTCATGTTGGCATGCAAAAGACTACGCTCATTGCTATTCCTTGGCCTGATGGAGGATAGTGAGAAAGTATTGGTCAGCAAACGCAGATGATGTCACTGTTACTATGTGAACAGTGGGACAGTGAAGCCATGCCAGATGTTTAGTGCAATTTAGAGAAGGCCCACACCGCCCCCTGTTGGAAAGAAACTGAACTATGTCAGCAAGATAAATATGTGTATTTTCTCTCACAGATGAGTTTGATGAGGAAAAAAACGGTTCAGGACAGAATGTGATGTACGATGAGCGTGAAGGGACAATCTACAGCTACTCCTACTTCCACTTTGTCTTTTTCCTCAGCTCTCTGTACGTTATGATGACAGCCACCAACTGGTTTCAGTAAGTGTTTTATATATATAAACAAAACACAGTTGATCTTATTAATATTGAGTATTAAAATAAGTAAAGAACTGCTATGTAAAAATTGTGTTAGTTCATATGTAAAGTAACTGCAGAGATTCTCATTGCCTTAATGAATGTTAATAAAAACATATAGGAGTTTTGTTGAATGAGTTAGGTCAAGTTTATTATTTACTGTAAACAACAAATTTGTATTATCTGATTATTTAATAAAATAATACAGTGGATTTTTTTTATTCATTTGTAGACCAGTGCAAAACATAAGTGTTTAATAGCATGTTAAATAAGTTATATAAATAAGTGTTATGTGTAGTACTGTTCCAGTACTACAGACACAGACACAGAAAATGGTAGCATATAGTTATTAGTTCTTGGGACTTTTTTGCCATTTTATATTTGTGAAGTTAAGGTACTGTATTTTGCACCTTCATTGTTTATTATATGCCATCCTTGTTTTGTAGCTACGATGGGCACAAGATTGAGAAGCTTCTGGACGGTAGCTGGTCTGTGTTCTGGATAAAGATGGCGTCGAGCTGGGTCTGTCTGCTCCTCTACATGGGAACCCTCATAGCTCCCATGCTCTGCCCAAAACGCTTTGAAGCCTAGGGCCTAGTCCTCAGTCTGAGATCACCCTGATTCTCCCATCTCCAGACTGTAGGTTTCAGGCTGAGCCACAAAGAGACCACTGCAACTGAAACTTCGACCTACCTTAAAACACAACCCCACACTACCCTCAGTGTTGCAAGTGGACTGTTGCCTTTTGATTCTTACTCTACTATTTGCTATGTGAAGCTAATACGCTGATGGTTATTTCTGCCTATTTTTATTACCACTGACTTCTAGTTTTTGTTACATTCTTCATTGTTACATACAAAGACTCTAGATCGTTATATTTTTTCTACCCTTTTTCTTGGTTTGCATTGTTCATCATGTTTTTGTTTTTTATAAAATGGACATCTCAAATTTCATCAAACCATTGTTTTTTCATGTAAAAACAAAAGAAGACCTTAAGAGGTATTTGAGTGTCTTTATGTACCACTTTGTGAAGGAAACTCATTCTGTAACAATTGGATGTTGTTGAAGTTGTTTAAGCTCAGGTTAATCTAAACCTGTATTTGTTTATGCTTTGTTATAATTGTGCCCTTTTGTAGCCCTTTTCTATGCAAAGCTTTTTATATTAGAAAACCTGTGTTGTGAATATCTTTTTGGATTTACCTGCGCTCCCTTAGAGCCTAATCTTTTTGAAGGGATGTCCTTACGACCTGTACACTTTGTGGTCAGCTGTGTCAGGCAGTGCTTTTTTAGATCTGTCAAAACTGCACTAACATAGTACCATCTTTTACCAAAGTACAGGTTAAAAAAATCTAATCTGACATGTACTTGGCAGATAAGATCACAAGTTTTCATGCAGTGTCAACAGCCTTTTTGCCTTTACTGTGTTACGTGTGGCTTTTACAAGTAGTACACATGTAGCAATAGTGTTTGTATTTTAAATTATTCAACACTGGATGTTGAGTTTACTGCCAAATTGAATTTAGACATTCATATATTCACAAGTTCATTTTTATTGTATTGTGTATATATTGTGCAAGCTTCTAATTTGACTGACTTACCCTTGCTGATAGGCTTTATTTTAAGTTATTTGTAGATTTCAGTCATAATTAAAGTCATATAAGTGTACATTATAACTGAAAATACATTAATGTAACCAATAGTTTAATCTCAGTGAATGTAGAAACTGTGGTGCTCTACATAATACAGCCATACACTAGGTCAAAGATGTGTTTACCAAATACTGTACCTGTTCCCATATTCATTTTAATAGTAAAATAATCAAAAACAATTTTGTATTGTATTGTATCAATAATGATAAAGAGGCTATTATGCATACACACAAAGGTTTTTTAGGAAATATTAATGAGCATTTATTGAACACAATGTACTTTTAATATTTTGAAGAAATGTAAAACTTGACATGAGACAAATGGAAAGAAATAAGTGTGCTAGTGCATTAGTTAATCCGAGCATAAAGTAATAGAAGAAATACCAGTCTTTGATACAGCCTTCATGGTGTCTCAAATCCCTCATTTTCGGTTTGATACTTTAAAATGTTGTAGTGACCTCACTGTGTATTTTGACCGTAGAGATCCTGGTAATCTGTAGGAATTGTGTCTATTGAAAATATAAAAAACATGGTTAGGCCTTACTCTATATAATAATATTCGGATGAATATCAGACACTTACCATTGCAGCGATACTTCAGATTAGACCAGATGATGTTTTCTTGAGAGAAACAAAACACTCCCAGTCTGCCTCCTCTCATGCTTGTGTCAATGATGACTCCTGTGTCTGCGACCAGGTCTGAACCCTCATAGAACCGAGTCCTGTGACCAAACATGAAAACTAAATGTGTTACCCTGATCAGTGGTTAAGAGCAGTGCTCTAATTCGATCGATTCCTGCTCGGACCAAGTTCTGTTGATGTGTCCTTAGGCAAGACACTTCCCCGAAATTACCTAGTATTAAAATGTTGTGTGAGTGAATGTTTGGTGGTGCTCTTATCCAGGAGAGCCAGGAGAAATCTGCCATTAAATAGTTTTTACTGAATATGCTTTTATGGGAGTGGACTGGATTTGTTAAGTTCAAACTGGTATAAAAATGGATACGCAGCACCCCCTGGTGGGCCAAATTTAAGTCTCTGGGGGGCCAAGTTTGGCCACACCTTGTCTAAAGTTTTTTTTTTTTTTTATGTTAAATCAAATCAAAATTGTATATACACTATATTTAAAACAGCCACACTTTACTAAATTGTGATAATACCAAAGTGCTTAATGACAAAAATTATACTACAACAAAGAATTAATAGTATAAAGGTGGTTTAGTATACCTGATGTATCCAACTTGTGGTCTGTGCTGCAGGAACCACCGGTAGGAAACCTTGTCTTTCCAGCCCACGTTCCTGGGGTCTTTCCACAGCAGCCGGACCTGGTCAGCAGTGTGCCCCGTGTGCCAGAGTGAGTTCCTCAAATACTCACCTGGGCCTGTCTTGGACTTCACCACCTGTGGTTAAGATGTATAGAAATAACTGCTGTTATGGGCCTCAGAAAGCCTGTTATCACACAAACTTTCCAGATCAAATACTCTCACTTTGCTGATTTAGTGTTTAGTCAGAGCAGAGAAGCAGAGAAAAATGTCTTGATTTTGATATTAAAGAAAAAGCTCAGTACTGATTTTGATACCACAACAGTGATTAAAACTACTTATTCTTTTTTACAATATAATGACATTTTCAACCCAAAACAATAGTGTCTTTAATAGTATCATCCAGAATTACACTGGATCTGGCATAGATCAAGACAACTTAAAACAATTCAGAAAAGGTTCAATTTTGTCCTATTTATTTATGTGATTATTTTTTAATTTAATAATTTTATTTAACTGATACTTGTTGAAATTAGAATTCAGTTCTGATACTAGTTTTAGTATCATGTAATATCAGGGTATAATTTTTTTAGACCACCCACACTTTGTTTATATTGTAGCCAGGTTTAGGAAATGCAGAACCATAACTGGTGGCACACCTTTAGCTGTATTCCTGGTTCAGCCACAGCTCTGAAGGGTGCAGCCTGCCAGTAGGTTTGTTCAGTCTGTTTCCACATCACCACATAGAAGGAGGAGGAGTCCTGATATCCAAAGATGAAGCCGGCGTAATCATCATCTGTCACTGTATTTACATGGAATGTTCCCTCAAAGTCAACTCCACTGAAAGCTGTATAACCTGCAACAACAGATAATAAGTAACAGATATAAGAGCATTATGAAGACAGCTATGAACTAATTGAACACACTCAATAATTTCATAACCTCACTACCCACCTACAGCAAGGCCAGGGTCAGAGTTCATGGTTTGAACAATCTCCATTCCCTTTAAAGAAACAAACAAACAAAAAATCAATAATGTTTTTATGAATTACGTTAAAGCTTATATTATAAATTTGCCATATTTCATTAATAAAATAAAGAGATCATGTAAGGCGTCCACTGAAATGCTATTACTTTGTATAAAATGTTCCACAGCATGAGAAAAGCCACCATGTCTAGTTACAGGTCAGATCTGTGAGGAGGCAACACTGCTCACAGCAAGAATGCATGCATTTCAATGCATTATATTTTAAAATTACCTTCAATTATAACATAACATGGAGATGAGCTGGTAGCAAACCTCAAACAAGAAAAGTTACATAGTGCGCCTTTAAGACTGTTCTTAATCAATTCAATTAAGCCCCTATAGGGAAATTTATCAGGTAGAAATAAACACAACTAGAAAAGCACTCAGAGTGCGCAGACCTCCGCCAAGCAGCTCAGTTTTCAAAGTGATCCAGAATCCAGGATTTCTTCTGGATCATCACCAAAATTTAATCATCTGTTGGATTTACCATTAGGAACATTTCCTGAAAATTTCATCAAGATCCATCCATAACTTTTTGAGTGATCTTGCTAACTAACTAACAAACAAACAAACTCAGGCGAAAACATAACCTCCTTGGCGGAGGTAACTACATCTGTTGAAATGATTTCACACAGAATGAAAATCATTTTACTCTTAATTATTATAGTCTGTGCGTAGCGCGTATGAGATAAAAAGTCAGGACTAATTGATCTGCTGTGACTATTGATCACCTGGTTAAGGACAACCCAGTTGGGGTCAATCTGGGAGTCACCCTCTGGATCCAACACAACTGTCTGATAGGCCCTGAAGTCCGTTAGGGTCACCTCAGCATTCTCCGGGCAGTGGTCAATCTTATCAATAACATTATCTTTGTCAAAATCTCCCTGACATGCATCTCCCACTCCATCATCTGAAATACACAGTAGAAGACTATACACAAATGCAACAGAACTAGAGCAGACAATGTTAGACAAAAGGGAGGACCCATACTGTCTGTGTCCCGCTGATCAGAGTTAGGCACTAATCTGCAGTTGTCATCTTCATCCACAATACCATCATTGTCATCATCATCATCACACTCGTCTCCCTGGAAACAAAAAAAACACAACTCTTAAAAGCACACATGGAGTCAGCAAATGTGATTTATGTATTTATGTAACAGTAGATACAAACCACTCCATCTTTGTCAGTGTCAAGTTGGCTCGAGTTAATGACCCTGGGACAGTTGTCCTTTGAGTCCTGGTGACCATCCCCATCACTTAAGAAAATGGACATTTTAAACAACACATAATATGTTTAACAGACTCTTTGAGTTTTTACCTAATGTTTCTCCATAAAACTAACTTTTGTTTTGTTTCATTCATGCATGTCTGTGTAATCTTACATATTCTCATTCTCAAGAGCTCTAAACTCTCTTTCTCTGTCCATCCGTTTATATGCTCAGTTCAGTGCTTAGTTAATTTAAAATAGAGTAAAACTATAAGGGTTTATTAATTATATTGTGTAAAAAAATCAATGAAAAGCCTGTACATGCATAATACATGACATTTAAAAGGTATGAGAAGGCAGCACCTGTCTATGTTGTCATCACAGCTATCTCCAATGAGGTCATCATCTGAGTCAGACTAAGAGACACAGTGAGTTATTAAAGACAAAACTGCTGCCTTTATAGATGTTGCTTAAAATGTTATTTGTAGTGACCTGGTTGGGGTTGAACATATCTGGACAGCTGTCACAGGCATCGCCCACTCTGTCTCTGTCTTTGTCCCTCTGGTCTGGATTGGGGACCCGTGGGCAGTTGTCAACATTGTTCTTTAAACCTAAGAACACACATTACATTTACAGTAAGTTGTGTTGAAACAATTGTCAAGAAATGCATGAACAAAACATGGCACTCAATTGTAGTCAAATGCATCGCCAGATGGCAGTGTTTGTGTAAGGTGAAATAGTTTCCAGAAGCAGTTAGGCCCTGGCAGAAAAATCCAATGGAAAAATTTTAATTTAGAAACAAGACAGACATGACCAAGGACTAAGACATCCAGCTCCGGGTAAAACACGTAAGACAATTTGTAAACATTCAACATGTGCAGTAATAGCGTAAATGAATGTGAAAACGCAATAATAAGGATTTATGAGGAACAGAGCAGTTTGGAAAGGGCAACTGACATTTACAGCTAATTCCATGTGACATGGAAACTTCCACAACATTTAACTTCTTGTAATTATTTCATGGGTGTTCCTGAAAACCACAGCTACTTAAAATGAAAACAACTGAAAAAGGGTATTATGGCTTTTAATGCAACTCAAATTAAAAGCGTTTTGCCAAGAGCCTCAAGTCTAGTTACTGAACTTGGCTAAAAGACAATAACTTAATTGGCTATTAACTTTTATAATGTGTTACTTAAAAGCTTTAAACTTTTGAATGATGTAATGCAGCAGCAAATCATTTAATAACATGTAAACACTGACTATCTCTAGTTTAAACACAGAGATGGTATAAAGAACTGGATGTAATGTGACGTCACCCATATCGTTCGAGTTCCATAGTAAGAGTAGGAATTTAATTATAGACAAAATAGCAAAATAAAAACACCAGGATCATGTAGAGCAGGTTATTGCAAACATTTTAGGATCAAAATGACGAGACTCACTGCAGCAATCACAGAGAGAGCTGCAACAGTTTTTCAAAGTAAAGTCAACTGGAGCCAGAGTCAATGGGGCCGGAAGTGCCTCATGAACACTTCCTATTTGGAATGTGGCGGTTAGTGGGTTAGCTATGTTTATATATACAGTCTATGATTGTGTCATTCCTCATAAAAATGGAACAGAAGAACAATTAGGCTAAAAATGTGTATGCTTAAATATTCATGCAACAAATTACTTCATATATCAGATAAATGCCGTTAATTATTTTTACACAGTGAAAATTTTATTTGGGAGCTTTCCTACAATTTGAGGCCTTGTTAGATTTTAAATTAAAATGTTGATGTTGGCAAATTTTCATTCTTGGCCACAGCAAGTTGGACCATTCCTAGCTGCAACAATAGTTATATGACTACCAACTCTATACTCTATAGTAGCACTATTTACATGTATCACTTACCATCCCCATCCATGTCGTCATCACATTCATCCCCTAGACCATCTTGATCTGTGTCCTTCTGTGACGGGTTGTCTACGGTTACACAGTTGTCACACGCGTCACCGTGGAGATCTTTGTCGCTGTTTTTTTGGTTCACATTTGGTATGAGCCAGCAGTTATCCTATAATATCAGATTATATTATGTCTATATTAGGGGGGGGTGTCACAATATCAAATTTTAGTGTTACTATTAGAAGAAACAATTGCGATTTTACAATTATTCACGATAACTGACAGCAAGACGAAAGAACAGTATCTTCATTACAAAAACATTGGACATAAGGGCCTTGCACCTTTGGTATTGAACTGTGCAGTGTCTGATGCTCTAAATGTAGTTTAGTTGTTTTCTGTGACAATGATAATAAAATCTTGAATCTTTTAAACTGAATAGCCCATTTATTTAATGTTATAATTTGGTGTTTTGGTTTCCATGATGATTACCCAGTCAGAAAGCAGAATGAGCCTCACATGAGTCTCTCATTTGGGTTGCCAGTTTCACTGCTGAAATCCACTTGTTTTAAACCTAAAAAGACTCTCTCTGATCTGAATCCTCACTACCTAAACAGCTGCATCCAGTAATTGATCAGTGCTAGTGCAGCTTCTGAGTGAATTCTGGAGGTTCTGAGCTTTCACATGAGCAATCCTTATTCAGCTATGATTGTAGTACCTGCATACAGTTCCTTTATCTATAAACTTGAAAATGTATCATGAGCATAACCTACTTCTAAGTTCACAATGCCATCTCTGTCAGCATCGTCATCACAGGCATCTCCCACCCCATTCCGATCCGCATCTTCTTGTCCCGAGTTGGGCACAAATACACAATTGTCCTGAGGGTGTAATCATATAATACAATATAATAAAACTGTATGATATGTAATGCAAAATAAAACATTAAAACAGTAAGAATGTGATAAGAATACCTTTTTACACTTTTCGTCACGGCAGGGCAGCTTATCATCAGGGTACCCATCAATATCAGTATCTTTTCCACAAACGTAACCATTGCCTGCCCATCCAACGCCACACTAGAAATAGTCACAAATAGTCATGTTATGTATGTAAATATAAATTATTTTGTCTCATATCACATGCTGTTATTAATTCATAAAGAACTTAAATTATCAATCTGAATCATTTAATTACCCCTATTTCATGTAATCTTTTATATATTGTTTGTCTGTTTTCTTGTATGTTGTCTTCATGTTTATATGTTTACAATAAACATACACATTTGTATGTTTATATGCAATAAATTTAATGAAGAAAAAATAAATAAATAAAAAATCTCATACCACACAGCTTATAGTGCCATCTCTCTCCACCACACACTCAGCATTGGCAGCACAAGGACTGGGTAAACCATTGGGGCAGAGTCTAGTGCCTTGACAGCCCCTGGTTTGGTCCCCGGTGTATCCTGCTTTACACGCTCCACAGTAGAAGGAGCCCTGTATGAGACAGTAAAGAGTTAAGCTATAAATTCCATAGAAGTGCAATAATAAAGGGGAGTCTTACCTTAGTGTTGTGGCATTGTGAGTTAGGAGTGCAGCCCCCATTTTCAGGTGGTCCCAGGCACTCATCTATATCGTCACATACCTGTAAAAATGTTGAATATGTAATCTAATTTAAGACTTATAAATCAACTTATAATCGAAAATGGATAATATTGTGTTGCTTTCAAATAAGAATGAATGATTTATGATATAATTTGAAGTTCAACAACATTTCAGCACAATTCATTTTACATAATGTCCCCTGATTATCGACATTGGGAAAATAAACATGACATTATTTTTTCGTCAGTATTGCCCACCCTGATTTCCAGTAATGTTAGTGAATTCTTAAGAAATGGCCAAGTCTGATTCTCTGGAAAGATTCTGGCTCTTTTCACTTTGACTCACATTCTGGAAAATGTTCACAGGGGCCTTATGTTTCAACAAATGTAACATGCTAAAATTGATTTTCAGTCCTTTGTATGGGCGCATTACCTGCTTGTGCGTTTGTGCATAGGCGACACCGACTCCTGTGAGCTCAGGCCCAGTGTATCCCAGTGGGCATTTCTCACAGCGGAACCCTGGGGCAGTGTTCACACACCTCACACCAGGGAAGCATGGACTGAACTGGCACTGAACATAAAAGTACATTATTATTATTATTATTATTATTATTATTATTATTATTATTATTATTATTATTATTATTATTATTAAATCTATACCTCATCCACATCATCACAGCGCACACCATCTCCAGTGAAGCCATCAGGGCAGGGGGCGCACCTCCAGCTCCCAGCCTCTGCGGGGATGCACATGTCCTGTCTGAAGCAGGTTCCGGGCAGACACTGATCCACAAGCTGAGGGTCAGGATTTATGTAAATATTCTCTGGGACTTGGTTAGGTTTGGGTTTGGGTTTGGTGGGACTGCCCTCAAAGCCTATGCAGACAGCAAAGTAAAGATATGAGCACAGGTGGCATTTTAAACATGGTAAGACTTAACTGAATTTACCACAGGCAAGGCATTCTGTTATGGTGTTCCTCAAAAAGGCAGTCTCCTTGATCTAAACCACAAAGAGGAAGCCATAACTGATTTCACCAATTGATAGTGTATGCGATTTGTCTTTTTCTAAATAAACAGACTCTAATTGGGATACAAGAAGCTCCCTGTCTCCCCTGACTTAGAGTAACTTGATGGAATTTAGATGTCTTTTTTGTTTTTAAGTCTTAATTTCATCACATGCTACGTTTTTTAAAAGGCAAAAACTCAGACGTCAATTATTTTTTATAGTCAACCACAGCTGATCAGTGAGTCAAAAAGGTCAAAAATGTATGAAAACCAGAAATTATTTCAGATCCCAGTGCTGTGTTGTCAATCATATCACTCAAAAAAGAGAAAATCCAGATGCTTGTATATTACCTTATAAGTCGGCAAGTCTAACTAAATGTTCAATTTCTGCCTTCTGTTTAGTTAATATAAACTTATTTTGAAGGTGGAGTACTCTTTTTTACCTGCTGATCAAAGAGTTCCTTCATCTCCAAAAGCATTCTCTTTAGCTCCAAGATTGAGGTTTGGTCCTGTGCTGACCTTGTTTCCTGAAATCCTAAATACATCATTTTGCATAGTTTCAATTTAATAAATAAATTATTCTATATACAACACCAGTTAGTCTTACTCAGCAGTTGCAGGGATTCACTAGGACCAAAATGACAGTTTTGCAAAGTAGCCACATTCTCAACAGTATCCTCTATCACCAGCTTCAAGTCTGTCAGCACATCCTAGAATAATTAAACGTCATATTTAGGACAAGCTTTGAAATAAAAAACACATAAAGAATATACATGAGAAGTAGAAACGTGTCTAGTCTGTTGTCACCTGTCCACTTGACTGTAAGGTCCTGAGAGCCACTTTATTGGGGCCCGGTTGCAGAGAGCCAAATGCAGCTGGTACATCGTCTACAGTGTGCACCAGTCTGCAGTCCACATAGATGCTGAGGCGAGGGGGGCCCTGCTGAAGGCCAGAGGCATGAAGCATCACGTGGTGCTCTCTTCCATCAGCTAAAGATGGATGAGTGAAACTGGTGGTCGCAAATCTGCCATCAGTCTTCTGGTACCGTAAAATTACTGAAAAATATAAAAAAGGAAACAATTTATTATTACACACCAATATATTACAAAATTATCTATAAAATGCAATAGTTTACATTTGCTTAGCTTGGCTTGCACACTCAGCTCAATGTATTTGGAGTTGTCAAGGGGGTTGATTATACTGAAGAGGGAGGTGGGAGCCTTGTTGTGCAGCTTGAAGGAGGAGAGGAGGAACGCCTCATCCCGCCCCTTGTTCTTTAAGTTTCCCTGGAGCAGGTCTGGCAGGCAATCCGGAGACACCAGCAGGTCGTAGACTACAACAGGATAGTAAACACAAGTAGCAGCATTAGTGTCATTGGAAAATTTTATTGAATATTGGCTTTTTCATTTAGACAGCAGCTGTGAGCAATTTTATCAAAGCTACTGCTGAGTCACAGCTCTGGCAAACTTTATTATGTGCAATATACATGTGCGCGTCACAGAAAGTGTAAAAGTGTGTTGTGTACCTCATCTTGTTTTACTGACTCTGGAAAGTTATTTAAGTAGCAGATTACTTTGTTGGGCAGAGCACAGTTTATATGATTGTATACATATAAATACATATCATCAGACAACAGAGACGCACTGGCCATGCATTTAGTTCATCAATAGTTTAGTAAGGGTGATCTGTATCTCCTTTGGCTGTCCTACACAGCCATTCATGTCCCTATGCCTCGTACCACTTATTTAGAAAATGTCCCATGTGTTCATTGATGCCACATAGCACTTTGAGATTTCGTTGAAATGTAAAGTGTATTACAAATAAAATTTATTATTATTATTATTACATGAATTGTACAAAAGTGAAATGAATCAGAATTACACTTATTCAGCTCAGTGAAAAATAAATTTTTTTATATAGAAAACAGTTAAATAAATATTTCTTTTTGTAAAGAAATCAAAATCTATGAGTCAATCTTGTCCCACAACAGTTAACAATGTGTCCCTCTTTATCTACAATTTGAGGTGGCCATCCTAAGTTTAGGTAACAGAAATATATGTACATACTGAGTGAAAGCACATTAATGGCCCAAATATGAGACTACATAATATCTCTCAATAGAAAACAAAACAGACTGCAGTACAGAGTGGTCAGCAGCACTCACCAATGCCTTGAGCAGTCACCGTGAGCACCAGCTGCAGCAGCAGCAGACCCAGAGCAGCCCCTCTGGTCCAGGCACACATCTCCACAGCAGCCAGAGTCAGGACCAAGTTTCCACTGCAACAAGTTCCACTGAAGGACAAAGTCAAGAGGATCCAAATGCTTGTGCAAAACCCCAGAAGAAGTATGATGACAGAGTGTTCCCAGCTTTTAAAGCAAATGGGAGGGTCCTCTGGTGTCCACTACTGTGGCTTTTCTTACAGTAGGAATACTGTGCCACCATGAAATTTAAACAGTGGAAATAAAATAGAGCCTAATTTAACTATAAGAAGATGTGTATAACTATGATGTAGTAGCAAGTACAGTCACCAGAGAATTACTTTCTACAGACAGAACATTTGTGAGGTTTCACAAAAACATCAGTAGGCAGAGGCTACACTGTGTGAAGATCCAGCTCAAAAAAAACCTGCATATACCCAATTCAACATTCGACAGGGGAGAATTTTCAAGGTTTAGTTATTCGATTCAGTAATGGGAGGTGGTGGTTTTCCATCACTTTCTCTCTAAATTTTGTTATGGGTTGTCAGATTCAGGACAGATTATAGAATGAATGTGGTTCTATGTCATGTGTGTTCCGTCCACCTACGGGCTTCGCTTTCTTGCCTTTCTGGCACCAAGCCAGCCTCTGAGAAAGATCAAAGTAGTGATGGGTAGATGAGGCCTCAAGGTGTGTGTAACACATTTCCAATACTGTGTTGACACAATGTAGACACTGTAGACACTGTGTTGGTGCGTTCGATCGTTTGGAGGCTGCTGTCAAAGGATCCCAGCAGCTAACTCCCCATCTCCAGCCCCAACAGGGTGGCTTTCACCGCCATGAACAAGACAGACGGAGGACCGGCACTTGGAGAGCCCGGGACCAGACCACAGCCTGCATCTGACCCACGTCCATAAGTGCTGGCCCAGTGAGGGGAGGTGACACTCGCGAGGGGAACGCCGGTTTCTCGCACTCTTCACGTGCTCCCAAATACGTTAATAAATGCGTCAGGCCCGTTACTTCTCCCAAAAGAGCAAAACCTCTTTAGCTCCAGTGCATGCCTTTTGCCCAACTGCTACTAACGCCGGTAGCACTCGGGCTATTCCCGCCATGGACTCAAGGCGCTCTCCTCCACTCACTCCACACAGGCGGATCAGGTTAGAGGGCAATAGCCTCTTGGTGGCTCCGCAGATACCACTACGGCCAAGGCCCGAAAACGTAGTGGCCATTTGAAGGGGAGCAGGGTGGCAGATTGTAAGCGTCCAAAGCTCCTCAACCCACTCACTGCAGCACTTGTGGCTAGTACGACAGGCCCTGGGCTGGGTGTCGCCCGCACGAGCCAGGCCCCCACCCCTCCGTTAAGCTCTCATGCAACACACCACTGCAAGAGTGAGGCCCCAGTGGTTTTGCGCAGACGCCACAGTTTTCACGCTGCCACCATAAGTGCCAGTGTGGACCAGCCCTTTCTCAGAGAGCCCCCCACCTCTCGGCCCACTGCAGGGCTCCGGGAGAACAGTAAAAAGTGTAATGCTAAACATACGGTAATTGTAAAACACACTACGGGGGTGCTGTCTGTACTGACCCGCTGCAGGGTGTCCACACAAAACTCAACCAGATGTCTTTGGTATTGGTGATTTATTTGGGTTTGTATATTGGTGGATATGTGTCTGGTTCTGTAAGAAACAAAAAATAAAATGTACATTAGTAAAATCTTGACAAATAATTAAACATATTACAAATGCCATAAAATAACTACTTGCTGTCAAAATATAAATAAAGACTGCACAAAGAAACCCAACAGGGTATCACTCATGTCACCACAATAACCAATATGAGCTACACTAGCTCTTTAAGAGAGCCAGCTGACAGTGACGCCACTGGAGCCGCACTGTCTGCTCAGGTAGCGCGCTGCCTTTAACGTGAAGCTCTTACATGTAGCAGCGTAATATATACAATAATGACATTGTAATGAACACGAGAAAGGTAAATACACACTCACAAAGAACTAATATCAACAACTATAGTCCTATCTGCTGACTCGCGCTGTCCAAGACGAACGCAGATCACGAGACACACTTGCAGTAATTATTCAATTAACTCAATAACACAGTAAAACGGCACACATCAAACTTGTCACACATCATAAACAATTGCTTACGTTATATTCTTACGCACACAACATGAAAACAACCAAAATGAGTCCAAAACAGGCTCTAACTAAATACTTTGGCAACTTAAGCATCCTCTCCACTTGGAGTCCATCTTCTCTCTGCTCCCTGTAACCTGGCCACAACCCTGTAAGACGGAGTCACGTGGGTGGAGCCAGAGTTCTGATTGGCTAGCGTGGAGCGCTACTCACCCTGGCCGCGAGTTTCATGGCCGCTCCGTCAGCCCCATCCCACCAAGTGCGGTCTGTCTTGGAGATGATGGCCTCGACCCATCCAGTTGTACGTCTGGGGACTGCTGCATATGCACAGACTCCAGCTTTGGTTCGCTCGGCTCCGTCTGCACCCTATGAGGGACAGGCAGAGAGCGGTGACTCTGTCCCCAGCAGCGCTGGAAGACATCAGGTTCTGGCTGGGCACAGATCGCCTCCAGCACAGAGTGCGCAGGGGCCTCTGCACGACGAATGGGGCCTTTCACCAGGTGTAGCGTTTCAGGTCTGGGACAGGTTCAGTCGCAGAGGCCGACTTTTTCGCAAGTGCAGAAAATGCAGTGTCCACTCAGGTTCTCACTCAAGTTGTCAGACGAGCCACCACTCCCAGTAGACGCACTAGCACACCGACTGTGGCCCATGGGCCTATGCCTTTACACTGCGTCTCCTAGTACCCCTGCTCCACAGAGTGAGGTCACAGGGTCTGCACATTCTGGTTGAAGCCCCGGACAGCCAGAGTGCCAGGTGGTACCTGGACCTTGTATGAATGGCGGTGATGGACCCGTGGCCTCTCCCCAACATACCAGATGCACTAGTAGGCGGGGGGCACCCTGAGGGATTCACGGCTGAGGTTGTTGTGTACCGTCAGAGCTCTACGGTGTTAGTCGAGCGGACGGCAGCCCTTCGGACTTCGGACCAGCTGTTTGTAGGTTTTGGGACCAGAGCCGTGGGACCCCACTGTCGTCCCAGCATCTTGCTCACTGGATTCGTGGGGGTATTATGGCAGCGTATGAGGCCTGTGGTTGCTGGTCGTTGGGTCGCACTCCACACGTGGTCTACTTCTGTGGCCCTCTGCAGGGGTGTTACAGTGAAAGACATTTGCATGGCTGCCTCCTGGTCTTCTGTGTCTGTCTATGTGCGATCCTATCTGTTAGATGTTTCAGCTGGATCGTTTGCTCGTTCTGTGCTTGATGGAAACCAGGCTCCTCTCGCCTGAGAGGGTAGCCTTCCATATAGCTGGATCTCTCTGTGGTGCCATCTGGGTGAGGCTCGCCCACATTTCAGCTTGAACCTGCTTGTCTCTTGTACAGTTACGGTGCCTTGGTCTGTCAGCTTTGGCACTATGAGCAGGAGCATGTGGGCTGTACTTGGAGTATCAGGTCCACAGGACTTCATGTTACCACACCAGTCTTGAGAGTCTATCCAGCTGGGGGTATATCCATACAGCCTTCGCCTCAGTGGGTAACAATAGCAAAGCCTGTAGGTGAGTGGAGCATACACGAAATAGAAATTAGTTACTTGACATAACTATAGTTCTATGAGTGTGTGCGAGCCCACCTACCTTCAGGCCCAGCTGGATCATCTCCCTCTATGATCTGATTCGAAGAAGGGAGTTATGTGGCTAGCAGCCCGGTATTTATAGGGTATTTTGCGGGCATGTGCCAGGTTGTAGGTATGATTGGCATGGTGACTTCTTTGATCTTTCTCAATGGCTGGCTTGGTGCCAGAGATGTAACCAATAGCAAAGCCCGTAGGTGGGCAGAGCACACACTCATAGAACTATAGTTACGTTAAGTAACTGTAATTTATATCATATCAGATACTGTTTTACCTGCTGCCCCCATCTCACTGGGCTGTGGAGTAGTTTGAAACCCAACATGCAGATCCTCATGATGCTTCTTCATAGAACAGTCCACAATGACATGAACAATCTTCCGCGCTAGTTACTTCAGGTACGTCATGACGTCAGCTTCCACCAGCCCCTTCTATGAACGAAACATGGCGCTGTCCATGGAGCTACGGTGTTGGGGAAGCGGCTGGGGTCTTCCGTCTGTCCACACAGAGTCTCTCATAGTGCTGGTAAGTCTCTTTAATAATGCATCTGATCGCATCGTGCAAACTTGAAGCGTATTATTTCTCCTGTATCTTTAGCTTTTAGGCTAATTCCAATGACACAGCCGTGATTGTTTTGACATCCGTGCTAGAATTTCTGCAGCAATGTCACTCACACAATCGCATTGTTTTTTCTTTTTCCTTTCACCTAAATACATCGAGCAGCGGCGTGTTAATGTTTCGCTACAGCCAATTATTCGTCCTTCAAGGTCAGCTGTTTTAAAAATAGCATTCATTTTGTATAGTCTTCCCCTTTGCCTGGAGAGCAAGTCCCTGTGTGATCTTGGTCAGGCAAGCATCCCTTTCTGTTGTTGATGCGTAGTATGGGAGCGTCTGTGTGTAAAGATGCTATACAGAATTACACTTAGCTTAGGTGATTATTATCATGTTATAGTACTGTTTGTAATTGTAGTAGTAAGACCTACCGCATGGTGACGCTCTAATTGATTGCTTTGATAGTTTCTGTTTATAAAGCTGGAACACATTTCAATTCAGCTAAATAAAATCAGGATTAAATCATGTGTAGACTGCTTGTTTTGTCTTTCCTTTAGGCTTATTCCAAATTTTCTGGAGCTCAAGTTACAGCTTCTCCTATTGACTGGACATGGAAAACACTCACAGGTGTGGCTGACTTTTTATATAACATTTTACTGTAGGCCTGCATATTTGAAACTTAATATAAAGCTTTTATCTGGTGGATTAAAACTACTACAGTCTACATTGCAAACCTAAACTTACTGTAAACTGTATTTGTACTTCCAGCAACAGTTCCAGAGTTGATGTGTGGTGAGTCATCTGTTACAGACCCAACACAGATTCTTAACTTTCTCCGGAAGCAGGTAAGGCTGTGCCTTTACCCTCTACATTAGTTAGAATAATCTTGTAATACAGTACGATATATTCATCTGGATGTTTTACAGCGATTCAATGCAGACTATGAGTTAACGGCGCGTGAGGGTGCAGACACTCTGGCTTACATAGCTTTACTGGAAGAGAAGCTTCGACCAGCTTTGGTGAAAATTCAGTTTAAAATGAAATTGGCATTTGGCAATATTTAAAATTTATCTTAATAACTATAAATAATTTCTTATTCATTCCAGTTGCATACGTTCTGGGTGGATGCAGAAAATTATGCAAATGTGACAAGGCCCTGGTTTGCGTCACATTCTCCATTTCCACTGAACTTTGTGGTCCCTTGTCGCCATGCCAACCTCGCCATCTCCAGGATCCTGCTGACCAAAGGGGAGTCCCCTCTTAATAGAATTAATGAAATAGAGGCCAAGGTAAAAAAAAAACTCTTTAACTTTTTAAAATACTGCATATCTTTATTGTTTGGTATGTTATTATTCATCCCTTGTCTTTTGTATTAGCTTTACAGTGACGCTAAAGAGTGCCTTAACCTCCTCTCATACCGACTGGGAACCGGAACCTACTTCTTTGGCAACCTGTAAGTGTTAACATTTCATAGTTCATTACAAAAGAAGAAAGGTGGCTTAAAAGGTGAATATGGCTCTAGTAATAAGACATAATATTTTCTGTATAGACCGACCAGTCTAGACGCCTTTGTGTTTGGTTTCCTGGCCCCGCTGTACAAAGCCGGCCTCCCCAGCAGTCCGCTGCAGAGTCACCTCAGTCAGCTGGAAAACCTGACTCAGTTTTGTGAGAACATCCTTACTGTCTATTTCAGCTCCAGTCGACCTGGTAAGATAAGTTTTATGCCACTTTTGCCTCTTTGAAATTTCATAAATTTTGTTTTATTTCGAAATTACTGCATTTTCCCTCCAGGTTCCCCTATTTCAGTTCAAGAAACAAAAGATGCCAATCTTCAGAAACTGACCCAGCTTGTAAACAAAGAATCCAACTTGATAGAAAAGGTGTCTATTTTTACTCTTATTTATTTAAAACTTTCTCTCGGACTCCTTCTCATGTCAACATCTAGCCCTATGTGTTTATGTGTGTGTGTGTGTGTACAAATAATGGGGTACTTTAAATAGACTTAAATTATTGTATGGTAACATATGCTATAAAGCTTAAGGGTGCATTCACTGCTGCACACACCACATCAAAATTTGGACTAAATTGGGACTAAACTCGAAACTAAACCTGGGCTAGAGCAAGACTAAACCAGGACTACAAATGACAAAACCAAGACACGTGAATGTACCCTTAAAAATTTAAATTTTCCATTCAGTGTCATTCAAATAACACCGTGATGACTTCTAATAGACATGTAATATGTAGCCTCTAGATAAAAAAATAACAATTTCTTTATAACTTCATCCTACAAGATGGATGGTAAATTTCTAAAATTAAGAATTATATTTTCATTGTTATAAAATAAGGTCTAATCTGATTTTACCATTTCTATTTCCAGATGGATGATAATCTTCGCAGCAGCAGTCCTCAGCACAAACCGCACCGACCAGAGCCTAAACCCACTTTGGCAAATGAGAAGAACTCAAACCCTGCATAACCCAGGGCCTTATGGAAAAAGAGTGGGTAGAAATATAAAGTATAGAAATGAATGCAGGAATAATAATGATAGTTTTTGAAGATGTTGAAGGAGAGAAAATGCATGAGAGCGTTTTAACTAGTTTGGAAGCATGTATGTGGTCAAGCATGGAACACTTTTGAGTTGTGCTAGACAGAGAGACCCTGAAAGTTCAAGGGAAAGCCAAAGGAAATGGAAAGGAAGGAAATTCCATCAGGGAAAATACTTTTAATTTTTAATTTTTAACATATTATAACATATTTTTGTTCTATATTATAAAGACACAGTTTCAACAGTTGATTTTAAATGTCCTGCTATCAACTATAAAGATTAAAGAGTCTGTAAATAGTTTATTACCAGAGCTGAGCACAGTCTTATTATGTGCATAAAATATGTATGTGCATGAGTATGACTGAAAAATATTTATTTTGGCTCTCACAAGCTTTGTAAAATAAGTAAGCAATAAAAGAAGCATATAGTTGTATATAGATAAGTTATAAGAGTTTTATATTAAGATGATGGAAGGGTCCACTAATACATTACATATCTGTCTTTATTGAATGTGTCAAGTGTTCAAGTGTCATTGTTCCAGTTTTTTAACTGACACATAAACTACTTTTAACATGACACATTCCCTCTGTTTGTATTATTGTTATATGTGCCTTCATGACTGCTGTTGTGTTTTCCCATGTCTGTTTTAATTATGATTTTATTTCATATTTGTCATTGCTGTTTTCAATGCAACTATGAGTTGGTAACATCAACTTCATATAATTGCAATAAATCAGAACATAACCCTAAAAATTGATTTAATTGGTATTTTATTTAAAAAATTGTTTTATTGGTCTTAAATTACGATAGGTCTAAAAATGTGTAATTAATTAGGCTGATTTGCAGCTTTTTTAGTTGCTAATAGAACCTCCACAATAAACTGAGCACTGTTTATAGTCAATTGAATTTTAAAAAACTGATCAGTGCAAACAACACTATTGAAAATAGTATAATTTATTATTTCAATCAAGCAGGCATTAAGTTCATATACTATTTGGCTTATATACAAAATATACATCTGAATGAATATATTTACACAACTTCATATGAAATACCATTTCAAAAGTGCACTTTGTTGAGTTTCTTCTCCATTGATGGAAAAAATATTCAGATTAACCACAAATTTCAAAATGTACAATCAAATTAAAAATCTAATTAAAACACCACCATAATAATAAGCCCACATTATTTCATGTGTGCTCATTGATTCAAATATTCACAGAAAGGTGCATCTCGTAAAATCATGATACTGTCAAAATACATTTCTGCTTATGAAAATGCACCTGCTAATTTAATATAATCTGCACACATACGTTTTTCACAGACAGCTGTCTTTAGTGAACTCTGGCACCTCCTGCACCATGCATATCTCCACACTCTCTGGAGCATCCATGCCCACAGCGGGGTGACACGGCTGGGTGAAGTGCTCAGAGAAGGACCCCAACAGCTGACCACTCTGAGCATTGTAGAAGGACAAACGGCCAAACTGGTAGTCCAAGAAGATACCCACTCGTTCAGGTAAGTCAATCACAAACAAACTTGAATGGATGTCACTGTGCACCAAGTGATAACTGCAACTGTGAAGAAAAAACAACGTTTACATAAATAGTAATGGTTGCACAGACAGTTATATTTAATTTAAAACTTTTTTTGCATACCCCGATGATGTGGGGGTGCACTGCAAGCACCAGGACAACTGACTTTCTCCCAGAGGACTGTCTCTATTGGCAGAGCTGTAAGCCACCCCCAGCCTGTAGTCAGTGCATCTTGAAACATCATTCTCCCAGTAATAGTGTCCTCTCACTGGGAGCTGCTCGCCCAGGATAGATGGACACCTGTAAAAGGAATAAACAAAAGCTGTACTTACATGTTCATGCCTGTTGACGAAGTATTACTAAATATAATGCCATTGACATACGCCTTATCTGGCATGTTGGCATGTGTGTCCTGAGAGTAGTGCAGGGTGGTCTGGTCCATAGACAGCTCCAGAGCAGGATGAGCAGTTGCCTTTTGCAGGTGAAACTTTGTTCCTTCACATGAAATAGTAGAATTAAGAAGGCACAATAATACTGTGCGTATGATAAACAGATATGCTGATGGAAGTGCTTACCTTTAGTAGAAATGAGCGCAGCTTCGCTCTGCTCACTAGAACCAGCCTCACTCACAGCTTTTATGTAGAACAGATAATTCTCATTTGGTTGAAGAAGGACTTTATGTTCAAAGTTTTTAATACCAGAGATGGTTCTAAACACACACCAAAAATAATTGTTATGAATGGATGACGAGGGAACATAGCCCTATAGGTCCTAATAGTAGTGTATTTAGTTTAGTGCACCTCAGGCCTTCTCCCTCCAGTTCGTACTGTCGACAGTACTCCAGTGTGTAGGACAGTCCAGGAGTCTGCTGCACTGAGCTCCACCTCAGAATGGCCGTGTCCCACGTGACAGTGCACCTGTCAGTGTCAATCACAGGCACTGACGGAGCTGTACATAGGGAGAGATGTCAATGACTTCAAATAGTAATAATGGTCCTTATACTATTCTGTGGTTTCTGACCTGTTTTAAAGATGAGTCGTGCACTGGGCAGAGAGCAGCCTGTATAGTTGACAGCCATCACCCACACCTTGTATGTCTTGTCAGGCTCCAGTTCCTCCAAAACACAATAACTTTCCTTTACTGTCACACGGTATTCCTCTGATATAGCTGTTAAAAGCAGGAGGAAAAATAGTACTGAAAAATAGCAGTCAAAGTACTGATTGACATGACATGAAAACGTACTGTATACACAACAGGGTTGTTAAATACTACCTCCTTGTGGATCCTCCATGCAGTACACCTGAAAGCAGTCTATGACATCTTCAGGGTTGACCTTCCAGTAGACAGTGACACTAGAGCTGGTGGCTGAGCCTGGCTCCTGGACCTGAAGAGTCGGTCTTTGAGGCACTGGAGTATTAAGTATATACTAAGTAAAAAGTATTATATGTATATGTGAATATTAATATTATATTGATTACATTTTTTTACCTGCAATTCCCTTACGCTGAGCTAACTGGGAGCTTGAAGTGTTGCCCTTGGCGTAGTCCTCAAATACTAACAGTCCTTTGGGTCCAAGCTCAAGAGACATGGCAGAGTCCAGAGCTGCCATGAGCCTAAATGTATAGCAATATTTAGTTTTGGGCAATGTACACAAAAACACAAAAACACAAACTTTTGGTGTGTAAGTCAGTGCAACAGTTCAAGCAAAACCAATACATAACACACTGTTCACCAATTTGAAATGCATGTTAGAAAAACAGCCACACCAGTCATAGTCATAGTTTACTGAAGGCACATACCTTACACGAATGTCTTCAGGTGACTGTATAAAATGCAGTGAGTTTTCATTTCATTAGGTGATTATCTTGACTAAAAATCAAAGATTTAACAAAACCTAGAAAGTGGCACTAACCCGTGCGTCTGTCTCCGCCTCTCTGGCTGTAGTCTCAAGGGTGCCTTTAGCAGAGTCAATGCTCTCCTGGAACGACACTATTTGGTCGTAGAGCTGTTCCAGCTTGGCCTTCTTCTCTTCCTCCATACTCACAGACATACTGTTGTACTGCTCCATCACCAGGGCCATCATCTCCTCATTCTGAGCCTGCATTTCTGCCTCACTCTGATGAAACTGCTCCTGATTGTCAAGTACAATAAAAACTAAGGAATACAGAACTATAACATACAATAGGTAAAACATACTTGGCTCTGATTTGGCTCTGGTATATATAGTGTGGTGTCTTTGCACTGACCTCCACTGAGTTATATGCCAGCTCCAGCTCAGACACCAGGTCCTCAATGTTTTCAGATCTTCCCTGCAGCTCCGAAATCCAGTCACTCAACTTCTCCTGTGGTAAAGAAGATTTATTTTAACTTTATACAGCTCCATTCCGATGATTTTGACTTAATTTGAAAAGCATTTTATCTGAGATATAAAATCAGGGCTTGTGTCATGCCTAAACATCTGTTGGCAGAGGAGTACAGGCCGTGCAAGTGGATCCTGTGTGACCACCTGTAAACAGCTCAGATTTAAGTAGGTCACAGCCTCTCATGCTCTGTCAGAGGAATGGCTGACAACCCCCTATATCAAAAACAGGTGCATGATTTTGAGTAGGCAGAGACTTCTGCTTATAAAGGATTTGCTTCTGTATCTCTGAATTATTGTAACTAAACGGCACTGATATACAATGTAAGTGGTAATAGTTAAACAGTGTAACTTGTGTCACATCCCGATGGTTGACCCTGCACTGACCCAAAGTGTAAGCAGATGCCACACTAATCTCAGATGAGGTAAGGATGGCCTTTCCCAGCAGCACTTCACACCATCATTACACACCGTGTTGACCACGTGTGGCAATGTAATAAGGATAACACATCTCATATTTTTGGGAGGGCCAGATGATATGGGTAGTAATTATACACAACAGCCTTAACTAAGGCCTGATATTCTCAAATACAGTGGGAAATGTAGATTCTTATTTGTTATAATTTGTCTAAGGCTATGTTCTAAAATAAAATCTACCACTGATTTTGCACGTTTTTGGGGTTTGGGTATTGCAAATGCAAACAGTTGTTATTGGGATTGCCACGGTACTAAGTCTCCTTGCAGAATTCATGTGATTTAATGCTTTAATGGTATGAAGATGACAATTTGAAATTGCAACAGATCAACACTGGTCTAGAAAGATGTTTTTTTTATTGCATTATTTATGGACTTTTATTTTTATGAATACAGTGTGATCAATACAGAAAAAAATACCAGTCCTCATCTAAGAGTGTGGTACCATCATATTCTAGAATTTGAAATATCCCAATAATAACAAATATGAGTGTGTGAGACAAAATATGTCATATATGTATGTTTTTGTGGGGGTTTTTTGTATGTTTTGTGTGCCAAGTTACTGTGCTTTACCATGATCTCTTCATAGGCTTTGTTCACTGCAGTAACATCATGGTTCTGGTGTGGCCCACTCTCCTGCTCCGACAGCAGACACCCACAGCCGAGGCAGTACCAGTCCAGCCCCTCCAGCTCAGCCGCCATCTGGGCCTGACGCTCCTCCTCTGCATCAATGGTCTCATAGTCCACCTCCATAAGCTCCTCTGTGTCTACTGTCTCCTCCAGAACTTCCTCCATGTATTCATCTTCTTTTACCAACTCTTTTACCCTCTCATCTTCCATTTCACCTTGTGCCATCTCCGTTGTGTCTTGTTCAGTTATGATTTCATACTCCATAGTGACATCAGGACTCACTTTTTTTTCAGCATCTTCTGCCACTTCTTGCATGCAGACATCTTGTACATCTTCAGTTATATCCATTTGGTTGTCCAGATCCAATGCATTTTCCTCTATATTAGCCGTTTCTACATTCACATCTCCTACATGTAATCCAGACAGATCTTGCAGTGGGGTAAACCTTTTCAGAGTGGAACGTACACCTGTCTCCTCCACTACATCGCCCTCTAGTATCTGCTCCTCATCAGCAACACTATCATCTTTGCATTCAGTATCTTCTTTCTCCAGCTCCTCGCTTACAATTTCTTTATATTGATCCAACTCTTGTTTTGGTGCTCCTGATTCAGTGCTGTGTGATTCTTCGCCTTCTTGTTTATTTACAATCTCATAGTCAAGCTCCTCTGTCTCTGCCTCTTTGGGTGAAATAGACAAATCCTGCTTTGTTGTCTCAGTGATTACAAAAGCTATATCCTGTTCTTCCAAAGCTACATTCTGTCCCCCCTCCTCTGAAGCAGAGGGCAAATCAGCTTTATCAGATACAATCTCTTTTTCTTCTTCAAATGTAGGTACTGTTTCAGAAGTCATCTCCTGTTCTTCCAAAGCTGCATTTTGTTCCCCCTCCTCTGAAACAGGGGGCAAATCAGCTTTATCAGATACAATTTTTGGTTCTTCTTCAACTGTTTCAGAAGTCATCTCCTGTTCTTCCAAAGCTACATTTTGTCCTTCCTCCTCTGAAGCAGGGGGCAAATCAACTTTATCAGATATAATTTCTGGTTCTTCTTCAATTGTTGGTACTGTTTCAGAAGTCATCTCCTGTTCTTCCAAAGCTACATTTTGTCCTTCCTCCTCTGAAGCAGGGGGCAGACCAACTTCATCAGATAATATCTCTGTTTCTTCTGACACAACCTCATCAATCTGCTCTGTTACATCTTTTATATCTGTCATTACAACTATATCTTCATTTTCTTGCAGCTGAGTGTATGTTTGTATTTGTGTAATTGTTTCTGGCACAGTTACTTGTATTTCCTGTGGAGGTGTACCGATAGGTTCTTCCAAATCTGTCGTTTGTTCGACTTTGTGGCTCTCATCCATGGACAAAGGTGTTTCATCTACACTAGCTTCAATATCCTTTGTTTTATATTCTACTTCAGTTTTTTGTGATTCCATTATTGGCTCTTGGACTGTAACAGGCATTTCCTTTTGAGGAATATTACTTGGTACTGATGACACAATTTCTTGTTTTTCCAAATCTAAATTTTTATCTGCTTCCTTGATCTCCTCTGGCAAATGTAAATCTTCTTTTGCAATAGCTATTTTTTCTTCTAATTTAAACATAATTTCAGTCTCTGGCTGCGTCACAACCTCTGCTATCGGTTCCAAGTTATCTGTCTGATCTACTTCCTGATCTACTGGACTCATATCTGGCTGTGGGCTTATTTCTATATCCATTTCAACAGCTTGTCCTTTGGGAACGAGCAGTAGGAGCTCACCACTATCACTGACCATTTCCTTAACCACATCAGCCTTGATCTCTGAAGCAACTAATTCTTCACTAGAAACATCTTCTTGTTTGACAATTTCTATTGGCTTTTCCATTGGTTCAATCTTAGCATCATCTTGTGTCATAATTTCACCCTCTTGACCCAAATCCTCAACTGTTGATGTAGATTCCTTTGCTGTAGTGGCTAAATTACCTTCTTGCAGATCAATGCATACTTGAGTTTGAATATCTGTTTCGCCTTTTTCAGTAACTTCCACATGTGCTTGGACAGGGGGGTCACAGTCAGCACTAACCTCTAAACATGTATCTTTGGGAATCTCCAGCTTTGAGTCTTCAACTATAGCATCCACTATGGACTCAGACACTTGAGTTTCATCTTCTTGAATGACTGTCTGAAGAATGTCTGTAGCTGGGGCAGGTGTATCTATGGTAGCTGGTTCATCTGTCATTTCAATCTTCTTAGTTGGTAGAGATATTTCAGGGGTGCTTTGCTCGATAACCGATTCTTGCTTTGGAGTTTCTGCTATGTCTGCTTCAGGCACAACTTCAGCACTCTGTGATTCTCCCAGAGGCTTTTGAAATTCAGTGTGTTTGTCTTCAATCACTTTTGACTTTTCTCTAATTTCGTCTTTTTGATCAGGAGCTGACACTTTGTTATCATGTTCAACCTGTGATATTGACGATTCTGAAGTTGTTTCAAATGGCCTAATCTCTTTTATCTCAGCTCCATTTGTTATCTCTTCAGTATCTTCTTTAACTACTCGTGTCAAGCACCCACTCATCTCAAACTCATTCTGTGACCACATCATTCTTCCTCCTTTACAGTCATCTACAACCTCAGCTGAGACCTCCACATTTGGTGTCTCATCTTTCAAGATAAACTTCTCCAGATAGCCACTGTCCGCTTCCTCACAGTCATCAGTTAAACACCTCTTGTAGGATTTCTCGGATGTAAAGCTTCCTGCTTCGGAATACTCCTCATCGCTTCTCCTCCTCTCCCCCATAGCATCCTCGTAAAGGTCAGAGTACATAAACGACATGGCAGTGGGTTCTTCCAATAATATGGGGTCGATGATCTTTGGTGGGCCAGAGGAGATATATATAGGAGTTAGAACAGTCTCCTCACTTTCAAATAACACTGAGCCACTTTCTTTGACGGAGCTCTGGCGTCGCATCCTCCCTTTAGCTTCCTCTTCACTTTGTTGCACTAAATCAGCAGGAGGGCCCTCTCCATAAAACACTTCATCCAGGTGCTCTCCAACAATGTCCTCATCGGACACAAAAACGAAGGACTCTTCAGAGGCAGAGGGGCTGATGGTTTTGACTCTGTCTTTGGTGGTCTGCTCTGGTTCTGGGGGCGGGACAGGCGTTACACACTCATCCTTTTCTTCTGCTACTTGTTCATCAGGAACCACAACATCCAGCAGAGTAAACTTCTCAAAGTAGTCAATATCACCAGGGCCATCTGCAGTGGGTTTGAGATCCGACTCTGCTGGTGGATGGGGTGAAGCTTCTTTTGATTCCTGTGATAAAAAAAATAAACACTTAATCACAAAACGTTTTAAGGAGCTACTTTTTTTAAAACAAAAAATTAAAATAATGTTCTCAAAGAATTACTTGATATTGATTTAGACTTAAGAATAATCTTTGAGTTATCAATCCAATTGATATTAAATCAATCAAAAGCATACAGCACAAATTATTATTAATGATGTGTCAAATAGAGCTTTTTTGTGTGTTTGACTACACTGGTGATACACTGCAGAGAGAGTCTGCCGTAGTTCACCAAACACAATATACGTGATGCATTGACAACGTGGGTGTGGTGTGTTACACAAAAGAACAGTGTGTGACTCTGGAAGGTTTGATGTTACTATAGCCCTTGTGGCTTTAATAGAGTGACTTTATTGTCTGTGTGCATTTGTGTACTAAACAAAATCCTACCTCATTTTGTGATGCTGCAGCCTCCAAGTCTTCTCCCTCAACAGGAGTCCACTGGTGGTTGTTTCTGGACTTGATCTTCGGAGTCTGGTCCAGATAGGATAGGTTGTCCTGCAGCTCAGTGCTCTCCTCCTCATCTACAGTGGGCAGTTTAGATGGTACTCTGATGTTGAGAATCTCATAACCTTCAGAAATCAAACTAAACAGCTGCTGGTCCATGGTCTTTATCTCCTCCAGGTCTGGTTCAGTCTTGGTTTTGTCCTGTTTGACATTGGGCTGAGAAACCTCCATCATCTCCAGTCTCTCCACACCCAGTGCCGAGGCAGATCGAGAACTGCCCGGCCTGCTGAACCTGTCACTGAGCCTGCTACTCCTCCCAGACCTGGTCCTCCGCCGCACCACTTTCTCCTCATCAAAGATGATGGTGATGTTGCCCGCTGCCCCGGAAACCTCCATGCTGCCCCCCTCTGACACAGAACTGGTTTCAGACGCCCAGGGAGTGGAGCAGCGACTGGAGGCCGTCTCCCACACAATCCCACTGTCCTCGCTCTGCACAGTCACCATTGAGAACGAAGGATCCACCATGAGGCACTGCAGTTTGGGCTTCACTGAATGATCCTGGATAACCTCTCGCAAACTGCACAAGAGAGGATTTGTTAGCAGAGCTGCTCAGTGCAGAGGGAAGGACATAAGTAAACTGTTGAGCAAGATTTTTTTCTGGCACTTCACGGGACAAACTAATGAATCAACATCCACATAGCACAACTAAGACAAGTTAGAAGTTAGAACATTTTAACTTATGTGCATGCAAAGTGAAATCTACTGCAAAGCTGGACAATAAGCTAAGTAACTAATTAAATGCACCCCAAGCGGTCTTTTCCAGCTATGAATACAACTTGGCCCTGAACACATTGCTACAGTGTGACAGCCTTGTATGTCACTGGTATAATATTGGAAAAATGATGCCTGCCCTCTAAGACACATCCAAGATATCAGTGTCTTCTGCTATTTATGACACGACAGGACTACATGGTGCAACTTGATAAATGAGTTACATAAAGTCAGATCGTGAATAATTGGTAAAAGGTGTAACTGAGAAATGGCCATAGAGATAATGAAGATGACAAGTTACTGTTCAGGTATTAACAATTCAATTTAAAAGGTCAGCTAAACTAGAGAGCATGAACACAAAAGATGAACAGGAAATTGTCTTGAGACCTGTTTTGAAGTTCCTCCACCTCATTTTCATCGTCTTGGCTGAGAGATTCCAGTGGTTCATAAGAACACTCCTGTAACTCCATCATCTCTGAGTCCAAACTCTCAGGTTCATCCATCTTGACTTTGGTCCAGTTTTTACGGTTGTTGTCAAAATGCTAAGAGTCTTCTTTTTGTTTTCAACCACTTCGAATGTAGGAGTTCTGCTCTGACTGTTTGCTACGTCTAAGTTGGTAGCTGTCCATCTGACTCAGCGGGACAGGAATAGACTGAGTGGGGAATGAAAAGGGGGAGTGGAGATGGGGCTGTGAAAACACATTGTAGCTGTATCCCTACAGTAAATGTCCATTTTGTCCAGTATGTTGCAATGAGTTAATTAGAAGTGAAGGTATACTTATAATTTCCAGTATTCCAGAACTGAACTGTGTTGCCACCTAAAATGCAAGAGTAGGCCTCTTTAAGATGTAAACCCCCTTAGCAGAGTTAAATATAGACGAAGGCTGAAATAGTACCCAGACCCTACAGCTGATAGTTGGGCCAGATTTTCTGTGGCATCTGTCCCCCGTCAGTGACTGCGGCTCAAGTCATTAAACTACATGCAATAAAATGTCAAAAGCATCCAAGCAAGCAAATCAAGAGTCATGCTGTTTGTAATACATGTTTTTTGTTTGTTTCTTATATATATATATATATATATATATATATATATATATATATATATATATATATATATATATATATATATATATATATATATATATATATATATATATATATATATATATATATATATATATATATATATATATATATATACATACATTATATATATATTGCAAATTTATGAAACTCAGCGCAGCAGAGATTTGATTCCAGCTTTGGCCTCTGGATTTTTTGTCTCATAATAATTTTACACCAACCTTTTTCATTGCTTTTTTCTGTATTGCTCCCCATGTCCAACCAGAAAGTACAATACAATTATAACCACCTTTAGATGTTTAAAAACTAGGCAATATTTTTTGTAAAATCTTAAATATAACTACCGTTTTAGTGAGTAGTCTAACCTGTCATATACACTGTAAAGCCACAGTATGCAACTTTTTCAGAGCGATCTGGCTGCAAATAATCTAGGCAAGTGAAGAAGAGCAGAGACAACAACAAAGCTAATTAGTTTCAAACTAGAAATGTATTGATGATTATGTCTTTGAAAGGCCTCCTGCTTGTCTCTATGGAAATGAACCTTTGGCTATAATCTTTCACAGAATTACATAAAACATCTCAGTGGAGAATGTTCTGAAGTATAGCTTTGTATCTCAGTGGAATCATGCAGGTGCACGCTCCATAAAAGGACCACACTACAAATGATCAATATATATATTAGGGCCTGACCGATACCTGCAACAAGTAAGGCAAGTGTGTAGAATCCCTCAGTCGTCCAAGTAGAATCCATGGCAAGTAAGGCAAGTCTTAAGAAGCCAACTCAATGGCAAGAACAACGCCCAGGCAATAAACAGCTACGCCCTGCCAGTGATCAGATACCCAGCACAAATCATAAACTGGCCAAATGAGGAGATACAGAGCACAGATGTTAAGACTCGAAAGCTCCTGACCATGCATGGAGGGTTCCATCCCAAATCCAGCACCCTGAGACTCGAGACACAAGCCGGAAGGAAGGCGGGCGAGGACTAGTGAGTGTAGGAACCCCTGTCCAGGATGAAACATCCAAAATCCATAAGTACATCAAGGACTAGGCCCCGACAGATGATGTGCTGAGAGAATGCCTCAGACAGTGGAGCTCAGAGGAAGAAGTGGCTGATATCAAGAAGTCCTATCAATGGCTGGAGAGGGCTGGTCTGAAGAACAGCCCAGAGGCCCTCATCCTGGCTGCACAGGAGCAGGCCTTGAGCCCCCAAGCAATAGAGGCCCAGATCTACCACACCAGACAAGACCCAAGGTGTAGGCTGTGCAAAGGGGCTCCTGAGACAGTCCAGCACATAACTGCAGGGTGTAAGATGCTGGCAGGGAAAGCATACATGGAGCGACATAACAAAGTGGCAGGCATAGTGTACAGAAACATCTGTGCAGAGTACGGGCTGGAGACCCCAAGGTCAAGGTGGGAAACACCTCCGAAGGTTGCAGAGAATGACCGAGCCAAGATCCTGTGGGACTTCCAGATACAGACTGACAAAATGGTGATGGCGAACCAACCGGACATAGTGGTGCTGGATAACCAACAGAACAAAGCCGTGGTGGTGGACATTGCAATACCAAGCGATGGTAATATCAGGAAAAAGGAACACGAGAAACTAGACCAGGGGCTCAAGGAAGAGCTGGAAAAGGCCTGGAAGGTGAAGGCATCAGTGGTGCCCGTGGTGATCGGAGCACTCGGGGCTGTAACCCCCAGAATTGAGGAGTGGTTACAGCAAATCCCAGGAAAAACAGACATCTCAGTCCAGAAAAGTACTAGGAACAGCAAAGATACTGCACAGAACTCTCAAGCGCCGAGGCCTCTGGTAGAGGACCCGAACTGGATGAGGGTGAGAGAGACCAACCACCGTGGAAGGTGAGGAACACTGTTTTTTTAAATGAACATTTATTTTAATAAACATTTACATTTATTAATAATAATCATTGCTACATATAACAGAATTGTGATGTTGATCATATTGAAATTATGAAAGAATAATAACATCTCTTATTATTGCAATTAACAACAGTAACTAATAAAAGATTTAAACTATTTGCAGATACATTAGATATTCAAAGTCCACTGTAGTTATAAATGTAACATTTGACATTTCTTTGGAAATACTGATCTATGCCCACATTGTACCAACAAGGCTTCCATCACGGCCTCCATCACAGTGGCCTTAGTTTGTTGACGATGACACATGAACTGAACATTGTGCAGGCCTACCATAAAAAAACAGGTTTAAGGCAGAGAATACTGAAGACCTCCATCAAACATATCCACTGGCCTTGAGGTAGAGGCTGATTGCAAAAGTCTCACTGCTCCATTATCTTCCAGTCTGCTCTTTGTGAATTATGACTCCGAGTGGGAGCAGAGAGTTGAGGTCTTTCGTCTCATCTAGAATCTGATACGACTGCAAATATAAATGTAGCTTTATACAATTTGTCTTATTAGAGGAAAGTTTCTATCATCATGTTATATTTGTATGTCAAATAAATATATAAATATATAACATATATAAATATATAACAAATAAATTAGGTGCAGTGACTTCTCATGTTTACTTTAGCTCTGTGCACAGCTTTACTCTATCATCATACATGTTGATTTCTCAACATGTATGATGTGTGATTTTATTAATACCAATGGCAGCAATACACTGATACATTATAAACACATACAGTACCTCAGCAAACTTTGCTTTGATGGTGTCAAACTTTGCTTTCTCATAAACAGCTCTGGCAACATTATGCCTCTCAAAGGGTTCTGAAATAAAAATACAACATTCCAAATAAGCAAAATGTATGGTTTACAAAGTTTCAGGCACAGATTTAAAATAAAATTAGTGGTCTTGTGATGGCAAGCTTTCAAACTACTTTTTTGTCTTTACCTTCAACACAAATGAATTTACTCTTCCAATCTGGAGAAGTCTTTGGTAAAGTTCTGGCCTCTCGAACTGAGATTATCTGGCTGTCCCATCTAGCAAAACACATAAAAAAAAAAGAGTAGAAAACTTTTAGTCATAATTAGTCCATAATAGAAGTTGCTAAATACTTTAAATTCATATAAAATAACTGAATGACAACGAATGTACAAGCACAAGCAAAAATACACGATTACCAATATGGGATTAAAAAAAAAAGTGAAATGCTGGTTTCATTTTGAATCAATGTTATGTTAATATAATTAACATAACATTGTGTGCATGTGTGTATGTGTAATCAAACACAACTACAGCATGTCATTAAAAAAAACTCCAAGATCATAGAATGTCATATTAGCTCTGTGCAAAACCCAGCTGCTGCTGTCGTTCACAGAGAAACTCGACACTGGTGAAAAAGTTGAAGCAAAGAGAGAGGGTGGGTTTAAATATTTCAAGAATTGTCTTTGCAAACTACCTGAAGTCAAAGGCATAGTACTTAAGGAATCCCAGAAAAAGATCTCCTAAAGAGGACTTGTTTTTGGATCTGTAGTGTGGGACACGTCGAGAACCATCTGGAACCATATCAAGTTCCAATAAAGGATCAAAACATGCCTAATAAAATAGAACAGAAAAGATTAGGCTGAAGTCAAAACTGTGAAACACATGAAAAACGGGTCACCTAAGTCCGAAGACACTTACTGGATAGTCCCTCTGCAGTGAAGGAAGAACACAGGGTTTCAGAACTGCAATAAAATATAATGCAGTTATCTTTACCTCAGTACTGTAAGAAAATGAAATGCCCAACACCAACTCACTTTGAAGGTAGTTCAATGCCATTAGAGCTAAAGTGTAGCTGCTCAAGGTCCCTTTGCTAGCATCATTGATTTCACAATGCCGTGCCCATTTCTTGATAACAAGCAAAAGGGGTTGTATCCTGATGTCAGCTGAAAAAAGGAAAAAAAAAAAAAAAAGAAAAAAAAAAGAAATCAGTGAGCTTTATTCCTAAGCCCCCCCAAAATGCACATTGTACACACACAAACACACACACACAAATAAGGCACGGACCATGGGTGTAACTCCTCAGTAGAAATGTGTTTCTAATTCCCACAGTGTTGTTGACATTCAGATCAAACTCCAGATTACTTAAAAATGATTGTGAAAAACATAATATTACAAATGTTACATGTTAATAAAATACAATGGATACAATAATAAGGATATGACATCCTACCTGCCTTTCTCTTTGAACCGTAGAATTGGCACTTTCGCTCTAATCAGTAGCACTCTGTCCACATATGCTTTAAATTAAGAATATTCAATTTTAACTAAGGCAGACTGACCAATATTTAAGAAAACAGCACCCTTTAGTGGGGAACTGGGAGAGTTACAGTTTATTAAGAAGTTATTACATTAGAACATGCAATGGGCAATATTAACAGTATTGTTTGTTAATTATTATTATTGTTACTACTCACCTAGAGTTCGAAGTAATCTCAAGAGTGCAGAGAGTACATGGATGGCCTTATCATATCTTTTCTATAAACGTTATTAGAAAAAACTTACAGTACATATTTTGTGTTGTACATTTAGACAGACTGGGGAAATTTGTAAATACTCACCTTTATCCTTACAACCAGACAGAGATCAGCATCACTACTGCGACAACCCAAACCACTCATAGTAGAGCCAGTCAGGTAGAGCCTCGCATCTGTAAGAAGTCAGTTAACATTTCAATGATTCACCCCCCTCTTTAAGCTTCACAGTCTTTATTTTGTCAGTTATACAATGATATAAATTTGTATTGCAATAAATGAATAAGTAAATAAAAACAAAAAGAAAGCAAATTCAATACACCAAAAGATGAACTGTAACTTTGTTTTCACCTGGGTATAAACTTTGTATATCTTTCTGTAGTTGTGCTCTACACATCTCTTTCCGACACAAGTCCACATATTGCTGCCGACAGACTTCAAAAAGCTCCACCATCTGAGCACTCACCTAAAACATGACACCAGTTGAACAAACAAACCTTCATTAACATTCCCTAACTGATACATCTTCGTAAAGGACTAATGATTTGACAAAGGAAAAGAACATAAAATGAGTCAAAGGCTAAATTCCTACACCAAATAAAATGAGGTTGTTCATATTATGGATGTATCACATTATTTAAAAGTATATGATTTAGCTGATTGCATGTGTTCATTTATTTACCTTGTCATTTGTATAAGACTGCAGACTGTCGGGGGTTTCAGGAGAGGTAGGCGTGTGAGCTGGTGGGCTGGAGTAATAAGACACATTGGGAGTTGTACCATGAGATGCCCCAGAGATTGCTTGGTGAGGGGGGCAACGAGGTTGAGGAAGAGGGGGAGATTCAAATGAAGGAGAAATTTCATCTGAATGAAAGGATTCAACCCGCTGACGTTTCACATATCGGTTTGGACTGCCAGTGCTGTATTGTCTCCTGAGAAATCAGGACAAATGTTAATAGTTTAGCAAGTGACTAAGACTGACAGATGATAAGGACAGACACACAGCACAGGGTTGAGACCAAAATAACAAATAAATTTTACCACTTCAAGATTTTGAATAGAGCAAATTAATTTATTTCATCATGAGTGTGTGTGGGTTAAAAATTGTACTTGAGAATTGAAAGGCAAAAGAAGAAATTCAATTTGTCAACTGGACAAAAGTTTATTTGGTCGACCAAATACCCAATATTTGAGCTATTCAATAGACTTCATACATTATTTAATAATCCACACAAAACATGGTTAATAACTGGATAGTTTCACTTACTTACGACTGTTGGCGACTGGGGGACCTACGGGGTAATCTGGGATTGATGCTGGCTTCCATTGATAAGGTGGCAGACTCTCCGGCCCATCACAGCTTTGAAAACGCATACACAACATTTAATAAAGCAAGGAAAACCTTTCAGAGAGCCAAAGTATTTTAAACCAGTTTTAAACTAATAAAACCACTATCAGTGAAACTACTGTACATCGCATCACTTTACTGAAAACGAAACAATCTAACTCAGCTTACTCACTTGTTAATATGGGGCTGCTGTGTTTGTTGGTTGAAATTAAAACGTGAAGAGGAAGGGGGTCGTGTAAATGACCCATTATAGAAGCCCAGATGGCCACTTGGTTCGCTGCGAGGAAACATGCTGTGGTTTTCACGAGACTCTCCAACACCAAGAGCCCGTGGACTACTGTAAGAGTGATGATGAAACGGTACGTTCAACGACAATACACTGTAGTAATATCATCTCCCAGTTGAGAAGGACTGCCAACTAACAGTAATTCTCACACAAGCCAAAATACCCGTGTTCTCTAGAACTAGTCAAACAAAACGTATCGCAAAATAACAACGACTTCGCCAATTAATAGCGAAAACAGAAGTATACAAGTTGTCTAACTCGACGACTATCGATTATGCGGGTTGCATGAAGCCTAACTTCCGGTTAGACAGCACTTCCGTATTGACGTACTGACGTCTTTTCGGAGGACGTTTCATTAAAGGGATAGTAAATAACTTTCTTGAGGTGAAAAGTCAGCTGCATAATTTCAAGGAAATAGATTGTTATAACCATAATTTGGAATATTCTCCGTGGAGATAGATATAGCCATAGAAACAGCAGGAGGAGACCCTCCATCCATCCATCCATACATCCATTTTCCTCCGCTTATCCGGGGCTGGATAGCGGGGGCAACAGTCTAAGCAGAGACTCCCAGACTTCCTTCACCCCGGACACTTCCTCCAGCTCCTCCGGGGAGACCCCAAGGCATTCCCAGGCCAGCCGAGAGACATAGTCCCTCCAGTGTGTCCTGGGTCTTCCCTGGGGCCTCCTCTTGGTGGGGCATGCCCGGAACACCTACTGAGGGAGGCATCCAGGACAGATGCCCGAGCCACATCAGCTGACTCCTCTCGATGTGGCGGAGCAGCGGCTCTACTTCGAGCTTCTCCCATGTGACTAAGCTCCTCACCCTACCTCTAAGGGAGCGCCCAGCCACTCTGCGGAGGAAACAGTGTCACTTGTATCCACGATTTTGTCCTTTCAGCCATTACCCAAAGCTCATGACCATAGGTGAGGGTAGAAATGTAGACTGACCGGTAAATCGAGAGCTTTGCCTTTCGGCTCAGCTCCCTCTTCACCACAACGGTCCGATACAGCGCCCATATCACTGCAGACGCTGCATCAATCCGCCTGTCAATCTCACGCGAGTGGTGTCCTGTTATTGGACTTCTGTGCTAGCCACGGTTTGTCCATAATGAACACCATGTTCGAGCACAAGGGTGTCCATCAGTCCACGTGGCACCAGGACACCCTAGGCCGGAGGTTGATGATCGTCTTTGTTGTCATGTCATCTGACCTCTGGCCGCGTGTCTTGGACACTCGGTTGAAGAGAGGGGCAGAGCTGTCAACCGATCACCACCTGGTTGTGAGTTGGGTCCGCTGACGGAGAAGGAAGCCGGAAAGACCTGGCAGACCCAAGTGTATAGTGAAGGTCTGTTAGGAACATCTGGCAGAGCCCTCTGTCAGGGGGACCTTCAACTCACACCTCCAGGGGAGGCTGGGGACATGGAGTCCAAGTGGGCTTTGTTCTCGGCTTCTATTGTCGATGCGGCCGCTCATAGCTGTGGTCGTAAGGTCTGTGGTGCCTGTCGCAGAGGCAATCCCCGAATCCAGTGGTGGACACCGGAAGCAAGGGATGCCGTCGGGCTGAAGAAGGAGTCCTATCGGGCCTTATTGGCTCGTGGGACTCCTGAGGCAGCTGACAGGTACCGGCGGGCCAAGCATGCTGCAGCTTGGGTGGTCGCAGAGGCAAAAACTTGGGGTTGGGAGGAGTTTGGAGAGGCCATGGAGGAGGACAATCGGACGGCCTCAAAGAAATTCTGGCAAACCATCCGATGCCTCAGGAGGAGGAAGCAGTGCTTCACCAACACTGTTTATAGTGCGGGCGGAGAGCTGTTGACCTCGACTGGGGATGTTGTTGGACGGTGGCAGTACTTTGAGGATCTCCTCAATCCCACCATCATGTCTTCTGAAGAGGAAGCAGAGGCTGGGGACTCAAAGGCGGACTCATCCATCATGCTGGCTGAAGTCACTGAGGTGGTTAGCAAGCTCCTCGGTGGCAAGGCTCCGTGGGGGGGATGAGATCCATCCTGAGTATCTTAAGCCTCTGGATGTTGTGGGGCTGTCTTGGCTGACATGTCTCTGCAACATCGCATTCACAAATCATGTTGATTCTTTGAATGATAAATCATAAGTATTTTAAATTTATCAGGTGACAGTGGTTTAATTATCCACAAATAAAAATATATTTATATATTTATATTTCAGCGTCTGTTTTATCCCAATATTGACCCAACAAAACTAAACACTGGAGAGAAACACCCTGTCCACATCACTAAATAAAAGGTAGAACTTCCAGAGATCAAAGCCAGAAAAACAAACTTTCTGTTTACAATCCACTGTCTCTCCTCAAACAAACTTATCAACAAACTTCATAAATCTTTGACATCACAAAGATTAGAAGAGAAACCCTGCTGTTAACGACGGACTAGCATTTGGTCTGTAACTCCTCGCCTCAAGGATTCCTGGCACATGGGTCACCATTTGGCCTTTGCCTTCAAAAACAAAGGACTAGAGGACAGAACCTTGATTTCACTCATGAAGTTGCTATTTTTACATTAAACTTTATGTTCCATGTATCATATGTAAATCTGGGCTTTAAATATCACAGTCATGTACAATAATGTCACATTGTTGAACTGCATTGTGTAAATGTCTCACACATGTCCCATATTATGTTTACTTATGATGGAAATATGAGTTCATATCATTGATTTATGTCACATTAAATCATTCTAATGTGATTACAATTACTTGAGCTTGATTCATAGTTAGCTAAATAATATTTTACTTTAAACTGGGATTCAAACTGAAGTGAAGTTAATTATATGTAAGACACACATACAAATCTGCATAGGCAACACCTCCTCAAGGACTGATGGACTGTGCTCCATCGCTTCTCACAGAATGCCTAGGTGGTCTGTCAAGATGCACCCGTCCCCTTGGTCCAGAGATGTCTTCAAGGTCAACCAAGAATCTTAAGCCGATGCACACAAACTCCATACATCACTTCGGAACTATGCCCCTCCTGCTGCAGTTCTGCTCAGCACACTGCGACCCACCTGCAGACGGCCTTCAGGACAGAGAGCTGCACCGCACCATCCAGCCATGTGTATATTTTTACTTGATTTTTGGCTAGTAAAGCACACAAAAGATTTCTGGCAGTGTGTGCTTTCAAACCATATATCAAACCATTAAACTCTAGGCCTACTTTTAGTATAGTGTCCAGGCATTTACAGCTGTTGTGAGAGTGATTATGGTAAATAGTCACATATTTATAAAGCGTGTATCCACCTTACCACCTTAAATGCACTCGAAGCAGTTTACATAAAGGAACAACTCACCATTCACACACACATACTGTACGCATATACTGGGGGCGATGTGGGTTAAGTGTCTTGTCAGAGGACACAACAGCAGATAGATCCATACCGCCAACCTGTTGGTCATTGTATTTGACCACTCAACCATTGATGTTTATGATATTGACAGTTCAAACTGCTTTGTTCACACTGGTCCTGACACTTTTTTGGTGAGGTGGCTCATTCCAAATTAAAATTCCAAATAAAATGTGACACAAATCAGTTTTCATGTGTGAACTCAACAGCCCTTAAGAGTCCTGATGTGCAGAAGAGGACAAGGCAAAGCCAGAAGTCAGGCATTATGAGAAAGACTATTAGGGAGAGAGCAATACAATACAACTGCTAAAATAAAATAAAAAAAAGTTTCCTTTTGTTGATATTATGGAAATGTAGCACTTGTAGCATTTCAGAGCTGTAGAAGTCAGCTGTAGAAGTGTGTGTTCAGACTGCTGTCAGATCAGGTTCAAATCTGATTTATTTACACATATGAAAGTGGTCTGGGTTGCTTTTGAAAAAATCTGATTCAGCTTGTTGACGTAAAAAATAGGCTTGAGGTCACATTTTGGGAAGAAAGAAAATCAGATTCTACCTGCAGTGTGAATGGAGCCATAGTGACCCATATAAAGTTGTGCGTGATCTACTGGGTTTACATATGTCAATATGCAGTGACCTGGACACAACATCAGCTTCTCAGCATTGCTATTGATCATCAGGGTTGTCAAGCCTGAAGGCTGCATGAGGGTCCAGAGGCAGGATCATCATCTACACAAAAGCATATTTGGGCATGTTTTGAGAAAACAAGTAGATAAATGTAGCCTAACATGCATTAGACTAGACCTAGAGCATCTCAGTCAGCATCAATGAGCAGTTTTTACTATGACAAAAACATCACAATAAGCCCTAAAATGAAAGAGGCCTATAGCGATAACCTATAACAGAAATGGTAATAGAATTACAGGGAGCCTTTTATTGTCAAGAGGCTCATAGGCCAGTAAGATTAACTCTCACGATATTTATGAGTTTACACACTCACATATCGCCACCAGTGGATCGGTAACAGGACCAATCACACAGCAGCACTGTGGACACCAAAGGTGAAGCGCATATGTCGCATATCTGAGTAATCTGTCGTTTTATTATTCTGTGGTTTTGCAGTAGGTCTATTGGACTTAAAGCGCATGACAGGTTAGACCACCAATTTCCCTAAAATTAGTCAATTGATGACACTGATAGGGATTCCATTTTAGTGCTACTATTTTTAAACGTTTAAGTTTTTCCCCCAACTTTTCTTCACAAATTATTACTTGGCTTGTAACTGTGATAAATATTTAGGTCTACCACAGGTCATACCCCACAAAACAAAGTAATAATAAGAAAAACATGAACATTTGTGATATGCACTTATATGCGTTTATTAATAAGACAGTCTTCGTTGGCTGAAGCATCAAATGTGCCCCCTCCGGACTACGAAGTGACGTCACTGCGGAGGACGGTGCCGTGACGTCGCCAGTTCAATACCGACACCGAAGTGTGGGAGCGGGAGGGTGCGGGTGCAACAGCCAGATGTGGAGCGGACTGGGGTGCGGGGTGCAGTGGGGTTTGTAGATAGGTTGATCAATGCGCCACCAGCCCATAACTGGAGAAATTGCCTATTCGTGCAGAGCGTAGGGTACCAACTGTTGGCTATTAAAAAAAAAAAAAAGAAAAAAAAAAAAGAAAAGAATAGACGTGTTTGATACAGAGATTTTGTGTGGAATAGTCTGGAGGAGAGAGGAGAGTGGGGGTGTAGCCTCTGAGCCTATGGTAATAAGAGAGAGAGGCGACGCGCGACTGAGGGTGGATAGTGTAATGCTGAGCTATAGCCTACTGGCAAAACGAAGGTTGTCTTTTCTAGCTGAGAGCCAGCAGCGTCTCCTCCACCCTTCCTCCATGATGGTTCTGTGATTAACACATAGCTGCCTACGGACACTGGACATTGCGCCTCTAGTGACGCTCCATCCTCAGCCTACGCGCGCAACGCTCGGAGACAGAGTCGCGTCAAAGGAGCTGGTGTCTGTCCGTGCCATGTGCCGAGCTACACGGATGTGTGAATTCATGCGGTGACAGCGGAGAGGAATGGAGCACTTGTCATCAAATTCCTGCAGACGCACCGACGGTGGCAACGGAGAGCCTGTCAATTGAAGATCCGTCAGCGGCCGACCCAACACAGCCGGTTATTATAGGCTACCGAGGAACAAAATCAGTGGTCAGGTGTCACCTTCTATTTCAACCACAGCAATGGGGTAAGTGTCATGATTAGCTCCGCATGCGTTCGCTTTACCGCTTTGTATTCACATCAGCTGCGGCCGCCTCACCAAGATCAACTTCTCTGTCATGAAAACCACGTCAAGCGTAACCGGGCAAAAATACGACTATGCGACAAAAATGGCTAATAAAGCCAAGGTGATGTCAAAGAGGCTATTTAAATGTGTAAAGTAGTTATATTAACCTACTGTAGGTCTATTTTCATAGCCTTTATGTACATAAACACAGATATTTTTCTAAAGCCTTTCAGGCCCAATTCAATGCAGCATGAAGTTTCGTAATATGAAACTATTATGCTACTATTTGATTTAAAGTGAACATATGCAGTATATCTATTAGGCTATAATTTAGGCTATTACAGAATAAGATCCTCACTTGCTCTGGCAGAAATATGACCCTGTTTTTGCTGGGTCCCTGTCTCTCTGTTTACTCCCACCTACTCATATAGACAGTTATGTAATTCTGAATGATGGCATGTGCATAACAGCAGCCTTTCTACAGTTTAACAATATGAGTCTATGGATCTGCTGCAATGTACATGCTGTTCTGGGTCTGAAGGATAAAATAACAGAGGTGGTCACTGCTGCCTATAGCTGCTGTATACAAGCAGGTTATGACACTGTGGTTAATGTCAGTTTACGCATCCCCCACTAAAGGCACATATCATCGAAAGACCTCTGCTGGTGTGTGCCCCCTGAGATCAGCAGCCTTTTCCCTTCTACCCCCGTGTGCTCCAAATGACTGCACAGCTCGGGGTTAAGAAGATGACACATGCTTGGTTGAGTCTTTAGCCCAAACTTGAACATTAACTATTCACATCTCACAGTGGACTTCAACTGAAGACACCCACTCTACCTCCTACAACCCAGCATCATTCACCATCATCACACTCCCACTCACATCTCCACTGCTGGCCAAATTTCCATTACATAACTAACTCAATGACTCTTTGGACAATGGAATTAATTGTTATCTCTAAAATAAAAGTATTACAGAAGATGCATCTTGTAAGCTGTGTAAAGTGACATAGGGGAGTTTGAATGTGTGTTATCCAGCAGTAGATAAGGTCCTATTACACCACTCAGCTCTAATGGTTATAGCAGAGATCTGGAGATGCCTATCATATAACTGGTGTGCGCATACTTCCTGGGGCAAATACAATTAATGTTCACTTGGCTTTGTCTCTGTCAGACTTTCACTTTGTTATTTGCAGACACAATGCTGCTCTCTTCACCTCTTGGTCTAGCTCACACAGAAGGGATGATAAAGAGTGCCCTGTAATTGGTTTGCCTGGAATGATCCACAGCACAGCATTAAACTTATTATTCAATTTAAGAGTTCTTACTGCGAAAAAATATTTTGTCACCTGCTTGTCTGGAGATAGATATGTTTTAAGGCCAAGGCCAGTAATACATTATTAACTGTCCAAAAACAAAAAAATAACATCTCTATGGAGACCCTTCATGAAAAACTTCCATTATGCAGCAGCACTTTTTGAGACGTCTGACAATGGCCGATGACCCCATGTGTTGTTAACTGTTTATACGGTTAACAGCAGCCTATAATAAAGATTCAGTGTCAAATTGCTTTAAAGTCATATTTTTTATGATTGAAATTACCTCTTCTGGTCATGTCATCTCCCTGCATGCAAAAGACCTTAACTGTCAACTGACTTGTGTGTCACCAAACACATGTTCATGGTCTTTGGTAATATTGGTTTTCATGTTGGTAGTGTCAATACAGACTAGAATTATCAAAAAAAATAGGTTAAATGTTGACTTTTCTGAATAGTTTTATATGATCTTGATCTATTTCAGAACCATCATTAAACCACATAGTAATATTAAAGAAACTAATAGTATTTTGTTGAAAACTACAGTATTTTGCTGAAAACTACGTTCTATTGTACTGTATAATAGATATTATGAATGAGTTTGACATTCTTGCATAGTGACAACATTCCAGGCTGTTCCAGGCAAGAATAAGCCACAAATCTCCATGCATTAATCACATCAAAATAATATGTTCTTTTTTATTGATTCAATGCACGTTTGAACCAAATCCTCCTTATATTGTGATTCAGTGCCCCTGTGCTGCCCTCTCAAGGTTCATTTGTAGGAGGAGATGTGTTATTTTTTAAATTCAGTGGGAGTCATTTTAGACCTGGCATCACATATTAAATTGAAAGCATCGCAACAAAAACTATTTGGTACCTTTCTAATTATTCAAAAAATCACACAAATATCTGCCATGGCACCATCAAATTATGTAATAAAATCGCTGTCACTTGCCAAGAGGCGGTTGCACAGATCAAACAGGCTGTGGATGACTTCAAGTGACTCACAGTTTTGCCACTTACACTGCTGTCCATGATCTTGATCATTTCTTGACAAACCGATTCCCAAAGCATCCCAGATTCTCACTATGACTCCCAGCCTATCTCCTATTTATTCCTCCCATTTGACCAAGTGTCTCATTCTCTGACTTGGCCTTCACTGTCTACCCGTTCTTTCTCTCCTAGATAATCACACACAGGAGGGGTGCTGCTGCTGAATTTTAATATTCATTTATACAGCCAGCCTTTGATGTCCCCCATCACCCTCTCAGTGCAGTGTAAGCACTTCTCTATCTCCTGCTCTGCCAGCGGTGCCAGCCCAGAATATCTTCCTGTGTGCACCCGGCTTTATAACTGTGTCTGTGTATTGACTGTAGATATAAACCGCAAGACTCAATAATATCTTGGGAGCCCTGTCAGAATAAGCTCAGGACCAGTGGATGGACAATGTGGTGAGCGGGAATGCTCAGGAAAAAAGAGCCAAGGGAGTCACATTTCTCAGTGGAATATGGTAAATTGAGAAAATGCTAATCTAGTCAAAGATCAATATGGAAGTCCAAGGTCATTTTGTTTTGTGCTTTTAGCTTAAATACCTTAGTTTCACAGTTTATTAGTCTTATTTGGTTATTACTTGATTCATTTAATGCTGTGTATTTTTAGAATTTTGGTATTAAAATTGAAAAAATTGAGATAGTTCTAGATTGTGTGTAGGCTTATGATATTAATGTCCAAGCCAAAGTTTCCAGCTTACTTTTATATTTTTTTTAAACAGTGTAATAGGGCACACACACGTTCATATAGCTGATCAATCTACAACTGCATTATTGAACACTGCTTATTATTAAGTGGACTTGCAAATGTGTGTCAAATGAAATGATGTATGAAAGTCAAGACCATGCAGGTTGTGTGTTTGGTCGTTAACTGTGACCTACTGTCTATATTTAGCCTTAGCCCCCTCTGTCTCTGCTGTGCTCCCCTCAGTGACCCTCTCCCTTCGAGCAGCAGACATTCCCATATCAGAACACGCAGAGGCAACGCTGACTTTGACTGAAACACAACACAGGGGAACCATAACAGCAAACTTTTTTTGTTTTAGTTAGAAGGGAGCCTATTTATTTGCTATGGGCTCAAGAGAAGACTTATTGGTTCACTGACACCTTCACTCGTGTTTGTGCAACTATGGAGCATGGAGAACTTGTCATACAGTTACCAGGAAAATCCAACCCCCCTGGTCCTTCTGGTTTTGGTGAAACATTGGTGTTAAGGCACAAAGAGGTTCACCACTTCTTTTTTGTGCCATTCAGGGAGCAGCCCATCTACAGCACACGGGCGCATGTCTTCCAGATTGACCCAAACACCAAGAAGAACTGGCTGCCCACAAGTAAACACGCAGTTACCGTCTCCTACTTCTACGACAGCACCAGAAATGTCTACCGCATCATCAGCTTGGACGGTACAAAGGTAAGGGAATACAGATGTTTTAAAAGCCCATCTCACATCAAAACCTCTTAGTTTTAATGGCCATATCATCTGCATGGTTTTAATGATGATACTGAGTTCCAGACATTAGAAGAGCTCAGAGCTGCAGCCAAAACCCCAGGCTCATATTTCACTGTTTATGTGCAAGGCCGGTGTTCATGGTGTATGGCTGCATGACCGTCAGAGCTTCCAAGGTTTTATTGTGAGATTCTTGTTTATTAGGTTCATAAAATAGTTTGATTAGATTTTGAGTGTTGTTGTTGATGCAGATGAATAGCGCACTGGGTTGTCACTCTTTCAGCTGGATTTAACTACTATAATTGTACAACTACAATTTATATTTTGATGCTGTTTTGTGATTGTTTGTTTTCATAATTGTTGTCCTGAAATGTTGTATTATTGAAGACAAAATTATGATCAGATGGAGGGTTAACTCTTTGCCAACATAACGCAAACACAGGGAGCGATCATTACTTAAGAAAGCCAGTCATGTCTAGGAATTGAACCAATGACTCTTGTGCTTTGAGGCAATGCTCTGCTCCACTGTGCTGTTTAAATAAAGTATTGTCAAGTCTGGATGTAGTGTGTGAATCTTTATGTACAAGGCTTTACTCAACCCAATACAGTTCCATTGATTTCGATTTAAGAAGTCTTCATTGCCTCACCATGTATTATTAAGCAGCTCATTTGAAGAACAGGACTGCATTGGATTATATACAGACATTTGTCACAGCACTATCTATCGAGTGCTTTTAGAGTGGCAGCCATTACACAACACAGATAATTGATTGTCCATTACTTTGTGCCTCATTATTTAACAAATCAAGATGCATTATGCAACAATTAGAGGTCCTCTTTAAATAATGTGAATAGTCAATATGTCTTTGATTATGTCAGTTTATTGATTGTGATAATCATCAATGAAGAGAAAACTGTTTTTTATTGTTGTTTGATGTTGAAATACATATCAAGATTTTATTCATTTTCAATACAAACTATTTTGTGTTCAAAATTGTGAAATTAATGTGATTTGCAATTTTTTTATGTGAATAATTTTACATTTGTTTTATAAGTGAATTATTCCAATGTTATTTTTGGAGGAGGTCACAGTGGTCAGAGTCAGCCTGGACCAAATCAGTATCCCGATTACTGCACGCTAGTTTACAGATAATAACATGGATGCCTGTTGTGAAGATACAAACATTTCAAATTCTATTTGAAATTTGAAATGTTTACTACTAAGGAAAAACCTTGTTACTCATTCCCCATTTAGATACAGTGATAATAAAAAACGAATTGTAATTTCTGTAACATTACCATGCAGTTCACTACCCATTCTGATCAAGATAAAAAATGGTCCAATCATGTCCCAGTTATGTGTTTGTTTCAGTATCAAGTATCTAGTCTCAACAGTAGGTTTAGTATTGATTAGTATTCGGGTTTCAATTGACAAACCTAATGTGAGTGTGGCTGTACTGTAGGTCTGGTACCAAACACAATATGTTTAAACACACACACGAAAAGTATCATTTCTTTTCAATTTCTGTGTTGCCCATGTACTGGAGACCCTGGACAAATGCAGTTGTTAATAATATACTGCCTCCTTCCACTAGGCAATAATCAACAGCACCATCAGCCCCAACATGACGTTCACCAAGACCTCACAGAAGTTTGGCCAGTGGGCGGACAGTCGTGCCAACACGGTGTATGGCCTAGGATTCTCCACAGAGCATCATCTATCCAAGGTACTGCCCACTTCCTGCCTCCCACAACCCCCACCAACACAACACAATACAACACAACACAAGACACACAAGAGTTCTCATCTGCATTGTATAAAGCAATGTGATCTATATGTGTGTTCAGGGAGTGGGAGGCTGTTTCTCTGCAGTATGATTAAGCCTCACTGTTGAACTAGGGAGAATAGCATCAGAATAATAAAAATACATATTTAGAAACAGGGTATAGTCATATAATATTTGATACAGAAAGTAATTTGAGATATAGAATTATTATAAGAATGTTTGATAATAAATTCAACTCTTTTCTCTAAATGTTGTACATAATGTTAGTGCTAAACCGGGAACATGTAATGTAAATCAAGAAAATATATTTTACATAATTTTCAAGAATTATTGCAAGATAAATTGCAAGATAAATATTAAAAAAGAAATATTTCAAATATAACAAATCGTACAAGTAAGTTTTGCTGAATTCTGTATGTGTTTGCTAACTTGCTGCGGCACATTTAATTTACGCCTGAACCAAAAACTCCAATCTGAAGTGCATTGGATACGTTTATGGTGCAGTTTTGCCTTAAATTGGGATGAAGGACATTTATCTAATGTCTTCTGTTGCCATTTTTCATCTTTTTAGTTTATCCTTCACACATTGCTACTATTATGTAGGCAAACAACAGCATTAGTCATGGCTAGCCTCACAATTCTAATAATTTGAGCTCTCAGTGATATTGGTAATTACTGAGTGTGCTTTACTGTGATATCCTATGAGTTCACCACATTTATTTCAATAAATACAGTTGAACTATAGAAATAACTGTATCCACTGCATCACATGAGTACAATATACAGGTATAATATTACACTAAAGTGAAACTAGATTGAATTAGTTTTGTAGATGATCTAATGCTAGACATGCAAGCGGCTCCAAAGAAGTTTTTTCTTTGATTTCTCATTAGTTAAACTTCTGTATTAGTTTCTTCTGTGACAGGACTCAACTGGCAGAGCACACCCAAAACAGACTCTAGTTTATATTTACTGAAGCTTCATCTCCCCTTACAGCCAAGGGGCTAAGTGAATGTGCTCAGGCCAGGACTAAAATAACTGCTTTAGCCCCTCACTGCTTATAGAGACACATGTGACAAAGACAACAATGCTGTCTACACACTGCTGTTATACAATAGCCAAGTTACAATTAAACATTATAACAATTTTAAGTCACTTACATCTATACATCTGATTCTTGCGATGATCTGCTGATTTGATCTCATGATTCAAATCTGTGTAATAACTTTTCCCTTCCTACTGCTGGTCGTTTATTCATGGTGGGGGCATCACAGTGAAGTATGTAATCTCAGAAGCACTGACCTCTATAAAGATACTAACTACATAAATTATGATTAAATCTAAACAAGGATCTAGGCTCAAAACAATTGTATTTGGGGCATATAACCAATCACAAAGTCACTGTTGTGTTTTGCAGTTTGCAGAAAAGTTTGCGGAGTACAAAGAAGCAGCACGACTTGCAAAAGAGAAGAGTCAAGAAAAGATGGAAATGGCGACATCTCCATCGCAGGTAAAAAGATACTGTATTACACACATACACACATTTTTATGTAAATGGATTTCTGAACAACATACTGCAAGAAGAAATTTAAATATCCTTGTCCAGAGTTCAAAATACTCCACTCTGTGACATCTTTAGGTGGTAATTCAGGAACTGCTCCTGCATGTTTTTACTATACACAATGACTGTACTCATTCTGATCTTTTCAGAATAACATTGCCTTCGTTTACGATGCAAGTGTTAAAGCTATCCGCCATTGTTTTAAAATGACTGCAAGTCATTGCACCCTCTGCTGGCATCCCTGGCATAAAAAAGCATGCACCAACAGGACTATATGTAAACCCGCAGGAAACCGATTAAATTCTGCTTTAAGGATTGTGAGTGTGGAGCCTCTACTACATTACTGGTCTTATCTGGGCTGTCCTTTTGTCCTCTGGCATTGTACAGACATTGCTCTGTGTTATTCCTAAACCCTAAGTCCTAATGGACTTCTTTTATGTTTCAAACATAGCTAAATAATTTGTCTCTCCTATAACTGTGCTTGTATGGGACATAAAGATAAGGATTCTGCTATTCCCTTTTCCTATAACAAGCTGCTGCTTTATCACTATAAAATGTAGTCAGCATGTTTTTTTTTCTTCAGAAATATGAACATAATAATCCCTTCTGCACTGATAATGTAAAATGAGCGTAATGAACAATGTATGATGGTATAATAAAAGGTCACTTGAGGTCATTGCATTGTAATCAGAAAGACAAACCTATACCAATTAACTGTAAATATGTTGCGTTTATGAGTTTTCTAAACTGTAGCTCTACGTTTTTGTGTCTAGGAGTCTCCCGCAGGTGAGCTCACTTCACCTTTGACCCCTGTGACTCCTCCGATGGAAACCTTGAATGGCACAGATGAGATCTGTGACTCCACCCCAAACTCGGACAGCCGCCCTGAGCCAGCACAGAACGCTCTGGCTTTTGCACACAGGTAACATCCAACCGCCACCTCCAGCCCAATGACTGCTCTGCACTGTGGCTCACAAAACTATTAATGTGCTTGATGCTTTCATTTATATTTGTTTGGCAAATCACATCTGCAAAGGTGCTCTTTAGCTGTTTTTCTCTGTCTGTTGATGTTGTCTAGGTTCACATAGCAGTGTGTGAACTGCCACTATTCACGGCTGCTCTCTCTTTTCTCCTTAGGAGGCAGTTTAAGGTCTGTCGGCTCTGCTCATACTGATAGGATGTTGTTAGACTTATGACATTAAAAGTTATAGTTGTGCAAACAAAAGGGTTTAGCCACAAAGTCAGTGCAAACGTGCAGCCTGGTCAGTCCCAGAAAGTTTGAGTGTGAAAGAAGGTGTGCTTCACTGTGATGGAGGGATGAGGGCAAAGCTGTAGAAGGACTGACCCTCAGGATGCACCACTCGACTGGCACTACACTGAGCGGCTGAGCATGATCATTCAAAAGATGCATAATTAAATGATATGCAATTAAAGGTTCACTTTCAGAGTATGTACTCATGTGATCTGACTCTGTTAACATGTGCAGTATGTGGACGCATGCCATCTATATGCATGCACATCCCTACTTTACTTTCTAAATGTTTGTGTCTTGTGAATGCTTTATAAATATATATTTTTGATTAATTTCTGTTGCCAGTTTATATATAATAGCTCAGTTATGTAAAGAGAATATTAACAGTATTTTGTGTAATGGACAAGCATAAATGGTTGCAAGATTCAACAAAATTTGTCCATGAAGCGTTTTATATAAGACGTTTATGTAAAGCTGGGAGTGGGTGGCACAGATACTGACAGACAAACAGTATGTGTCACAAAATAGGCAGCGGGAACACCGGAGGAGAGAGATGCTGTCTGTACAAGTCACTCCTAAACAGGGTCCAAACTTACTCTGCAATAATATCACTCCACCGTGTCCTCAGGAAATATTTAATTATGAACCAAAACATGTATACAGCCTTTTCTGTGCAATTATCAAAACTGTATCTTCACCATATTTTTGGCTTGAATCTGATGAGGATGGGGCAGACTGTCTTAGCATTTCTATATTTAGTAAATTTTTTGCAGCTCTTAATGGTGATGCTTGTCTAAATATTGTTGCTGGCAGAGCTCTGTGCACAGATGAGCGATGTGCAGAGGACACCCACTGTTCACTGCAGCTTGTTGCTGAGGTGTCTATTAATGCTGCATGCGTGGGAGACAGGGTTGATGTACCAGTGTGGATGTACCAAGCAAAACCTGCTCTCTCTCAGGCAAAAGGAGCTGCATGTACAACAGAATTTTATCATGAAGTATTCTTACATAATCAATCAATGTTGTTAAACTTATGATTGCCCTGTGTCAGAAATGTGCATCCTTTAAAGTGATCTACTCTGAGATGTTGTTGTGTGAGATCTTAGCCTGAAATAAAACAGCTGTTTCTACTTATATGCATTTGTGTTCATTATTTGGACTGGAGAAGGCCAGCACCTCACCTGTGGCCACAGGTGAATGCTGTGAGTGAAGTGCAGAGATGGTTGATTACATATTCATAAACAGGGCTGCAGTGTGGGCAGCTGTGTGTAGGAGCGCACAGCTCTAGACTCATTTATAACACTGTGTAGGTGTGTTCTGCTCCTCAGTGTTACTGGTCAGGTCTGAGAAGACTGATGTCTCTGGGTTTCTGTGAATGGTGTTGTTGGAGGATGGAGGTGTTTTTGGTCTTGAGAAATGCTTTGGAGATGAGCAGACTGAGAGTCAGTATGGTACGTCAGAGAGACACCTTCCTCTAGTGCTGCCATGGCAACCACACAGGCTGCACTTTCTTAAAGGAACGGGACACCTACCTTATTGGACAGTGGTCAAGACCTCAGATCACCTCAGAGCATGTACAAAAGCAGTCTGCCTTGTTTATACAAATGTTTAAGATGTGAAGAGCAGTGATAGACAGAATGGATTGTTGGAGATTTATTTATTTATGATGAAGTGATGGCAGGTATAGGTTACATTGTATTTTTTTTCCATCAAAATGCACATTTACAGTCATAAAATATATCCAATAACTGCTAATTGAAACAAAAATACTATATATATATATGTATGTATGTATGTATGTATATATGTATATATATATATATATATATATATATATATATATATATATATATATATATATATATATATATATATATATATATATATATATAAAAGCATTATTATAAAAATAATTAAACATACAGTGAAAGAATGTAACAAGAAAATAACTTGAACTGTTAAACTACAGGTACATGAGAACTAGGGAAATTACCAGCACTTACCGTCTCTTGCCATTCACTTCAGTACTTGCTTTTAGAAGGGATCGCATGTAGTGTGTTGAATATCTCTTGTCGATCTATATCTCATTTCTCTTACCAAGTCTTGCTTAGTGGTTCTTGTTCATCTTTTTCTTTCTTTGTATCTTATGGTCTCTTCGCTTCTCTCCGCTGCTCTCTGCTCCTCTCTGGGCTCCATGGGTTTTAAACACTGGCAGAGCTGAGTCTCAGTGACAGCATCAACCTGCTATGTGTGTGACTGTGAGAGGACTTGTATATGTGTATGTGTAGGATGTGCGGTCTCCCTCGTATGCGTCACACATGAACACACACTGGGGGCGGTGGTTTTGTAAGGAGTGCACTCACCGTGGGCGTCTGGAGTGAAATGATATCTGGCAGAGTGGGTGTTATTGCACTGTTAGCGGCACAGTGTTAGCGAGAGAGAAACAGAGCATCATTGTATTGGGTCACAATGAGCTGAGCCTTTGCTTTGAGCTGGAAGGGATCTCTAAAAAGTGAGTGGGAGTGGGCCCCCTCTTTTCCAAATGTGCTTAACTTAATGTCAGCTCAAATGAGACGGTAAGGGAGAGAGGCAATATGAGCATTATGTAAACCATTTCAAAAGATGCACCATTTTTCACATTAAATATTCAACATATTTTGCAGGTATTGCCTAAATACACAGAAAGTCAAGATATAAATTGTGCCAGCCTCAAGGATAAGTGAGAGTTGTATAGTTGTCTCAAGAAGGGCATCAGTTATCTCTTAGAAAAATGCCAAATTGCCCTGATAAAGTGGTAACTTCGGCCATGCTTAAGGAGAAAAGAATCAAACAGAGGCTTTGTAATGCACAACACTACTCATTTTGTCTGAGGCACTTCTCAAAATGTCTATTTGCTAATCAGTTCTCTTTATCTCTTTTTGCAAGTGCTTCATCCAGATTAGGCTCCAGACTGTCTATAATCTCAGATTACACCTTTTGTCAGACTGCAGATCGGGCAACTCTAGACAGACATGTTGACTTCCAGTCTGTGTCAGCTGCAGCCCTCTCATCTGGACCTAAGTCATTTCACTTGTGTTTTAATGAATCAGGAAGAACAATCAAAATTATAAATGGCATTCTGGACATTTTAAATTGATAAAAAAAATTCTATAATTCCTTATAGACTGTTACAGTGAATATAACTATCGAATTAGAATTCAGAATTAAAGCAGAATAAAATATGAGATGTGATTTATTTTACAAATTGAAAAATATTTGGTGGTACTAATGGGTAAATATTAGTTGTATGAGTTTTTACGACTAGATTATTGATCTTGTTCTTCTCTCAAAAAAAATATTGGATCACAATTTATGTCCTTCAATTCTCAATAACTTTATTCAATAACAAAATCCTTCTGCGGACATGATTTTTTGGTTCACATTTGATAACATGTATATGTCTTCTGACCCATAGCCCTGCTATGACAAAACACTGGGAGGCCGAGCTGGAGGCGCTAAAGGGGAACAACGCTAAACTTACGGCGGCACTGCTCGAGTCCACAGCCAACGTCAAACAGTGGAAACAACAACTAGCCGCGTACCAGGAGGAGGCCGAGAGACTACACAAACGGGTGAGAAAGAGAGGGTCTGTGACTGTGGGGTTAAATATAAAATGAGAAACAAGTCTAGAAATTATAAAGATTGTCTATTTTAAATTCTGAATCCAAGACAAATGGATGAAGTGTCTTGCCCAAAGACACAACAGCAGTATATGTTCCCAGCTTTAATTAAGACGTGGGTGTTGTTAGTGGGACATTATTCTTAGTCACCGACAGCTGCCCCAATAAAGCTGTTAAGTCTTTTGCTGTTTTTTTGCTGTTGAGGGTTCAGTGACATAACATTTTACAGTCATTATTGTTTTTACATTTGACTGTGTTTCATTTCCCAACAGGTAACAGAGCTTGAATGTCAAAGCAACCAAACACCTGTGATCAAATCCCAGAAGACTGAACTGAACCAAACCATAGAAGAACTAGAGGCCACACTAAGGGACAAAGAAGAGGTGTGTCATATTATAAAATACACATCAGATCATCTTAGCAGCCCAGTTTTACATGCCATGCTTTTTTATTTTCTCAGGAAATGGAAAAGCTAAAAGAGGAACTTGAAAACATGAATGATCTTATGGAGCAGAAAGACACCCTCACTCAGAAACTCGAGGTACATTTTTTGCAATCAATATTATAGTAATACAAAAATGTCACAAACATTGTTGTTTGTAGGGTACTGGAAGGGATTCACTGTATTTGACAAGTGCTGTGGGGCAACATGTCAGTGAGGAGTGTGGGTGACTGCAGTACAGTGCCCAGTGATCCATCTCCAGAAATTGAGCCAGGAACATAGGCCGTATATATAAATGGACATAGCTAACGTGCTACCCGCCACGTTCCAAATAGGAAGTTCGCATGTGGCCGCTTCTGGCTCATTCTGACCCTGGCTCCCATTGACTTACATTGATATCTTGTGGCCCCTCTCTCTGTAACTGCTGCTGTGAGCCTCGTCACTTTGGTCTTAAAATGTCCATATTAACCAGCTCTACATGATCCTTATATTTTTATTTCACTATTTTGTCCGTTATTAAATTCCTATTCCTAATATGGAGCCTGGCTTCAAATTCGCTCCTATAACCACTAGCATCGTGTGGTTCATTTGAGTAGAGCCACATGCTACTTTATACACTCTATGTCCAGGAACTAAAATGTTATGTTGATGGGTGAAACTGGAGCACCCTATGCAAACTTCACACAAATCAAATCAAATCAAATCAAATCAAATCAAATCATTAAGAGATTGAAAGAAAAGAGTTTTAATCAAAGGTCTGTGGGTCTCTACTAAATATCAAAGTGAAAGTTAACTCCATCTCTTATGGTTTTGTGTCTCAGGAAACAGAGCTGCGCAGTCGAGTTCTGGAGGAGCAGTTGGCCGGAGCTGAGCAGCGATTGGAGGAGAACCAGGAAGAGCAGGAGAACTTCAGGAAGAGTCTGAGGACGCTGCTGGAGCTTCTGGACGGGAAGATCTTTGAGCTGACGGAGCTGAGAGACACTTTGGCACGGCTCATAGAGGAGGCCAGCTAGAAAACTGCTGCATAACACCATATAGACAGAAACAGCCATACGATTCTATACATAAACCCTGGTAACTACCCCAAACACCTAAATACACTGCCCTGGTTCATATAGCGATTGAGATGGGTAGTAGTTTGTTTTTTAATGAACATATAGGTAGCTTTAGACATCACCTCATTACTGCCTTCTCATTGGCTATAGGGTGGGTGTAACCTTGATTCTAATTTATCTTGAATGTCACACTTGAACGTGGATGGCTGAGTTGATTCATATTATTTCCTACACAGTTTTGATTTGAGAACAGTGCCTATGTGCCATCTGCTGTTTGTTTGGGAGAGCAGCGTGACAGCTTATCCCAGTTTTTTTCTCCATCAAGGGGGTTTGTCCCGAGTCGAAATGGAAATAATTACAGTTTAGGTTCAACGGACTGTGCCAAAGCTGCCGAATCCTCCCAAACATTGTCATCTTGCAGGCAGATTCTTCAATCCAAAGTGACTTGACTTTACAGAGCGGAGTGGTGGACAGTGCGAGAAGAAGCTAGCCAGGAGGACACAAGAGGCTGCTGAGAAATGGAGTTTTGACATTACTATACAAACTGTAATGTACATCAAATACGAAGTTTGACTGAGGCACTGGTCACATCACACATACATTTTCTAGTGGCATGCTGTAGATTTGACTATCCAGACGGCTTCCACAGCTATCACAGACGACTGAGCTGTCTTCCTGCCAAACTCAGTGTGGTGTGTTAAAAAAGAAAACAAAAAAACAAGGCCTTTTTTGACATAATTTTAAAGTGTGCCTTGAGAGCACATGTAAGTGGACTTGTTTGTATATAATGTAGTGTGGCTGTGAAGTGTGTTTTTGTGCCATCAAGACGAGATCAAGGCCTGTACTTTCACACACACTCCATGCACTGAGCAATATCGGACAAGCTCTCCTATATATCTAACACTATCAGGTATTCTACTCAGCGAACTCATGTTGTAGATATTTCTTATTTAGGTTCAACTCAGATCTGACCCCTCGCCCTTCCTATCTATCGTCCAACTGAAAGTGTACTACTGTTGACCGCGATCCTGTGTGGCAGCCCCGAGCGGTCCAAGAGAAAGTGAAGGGCTTTAAGAGCATCATCTTTGCCTCCACACCGACCAGACGATTCACACACGCATACATACAATTGTACTTTTATTTCTTATTTGTTTTTTACACTGACTATAATTATAATATAGTGGATTAATACATCGCTATTGCACACTTTTTACTCATGTTGTAAATGAAGTGAGGAAAATGGCAATTGTGTAACTGGGTGTAGCATTGTTTGTAATGACAATGTAAGGATAAGATCTGTGTAAAAGTTCTTAACACAAATTTGCAATGTATAAATTTGAATCGAGATGAACATTTTGTACTCACTCTCTTTGAATCCTAATTAAATGCCCCCTTGCCCTCGTTTACAAGTTAAGCCCAATAATGATCCTGATAAATGTTTTACTATTTACTGATGATGTTCCATTAGCTGATAAAAAGAAATTATTTAAAAATATTACGATACCCACTGTAAAATGTAGGGAATTGTAATAGTGGCACATGTTTATTGTCTGTTTTCAGATGATAAAAAAAATATACAAAATGAAATGTCCTCACAATAAAATATTTATTGTTTAACTTTGACAGTCAAATGGCAAAGATGAGATACCCTATTATAAATGCTCTTGTTAATGAATGCCTTTGTACAGTAGTGAATAAGCTTTTCATTCTCCTGTTTTGTAACTGATGGTATTCAATGTAGGTATCATTATTATTATTATTATTATTGTTATTATTCTTCTTATTAATATTGTATTTAGAGGTATGAAAAGACTGCAATATTTTTGACTATTTAAAGTAATTTTGAACTATTTAAAGAGGTACCTCAGGCTATGATGATGTAAGATGGGTGGGTTGTGCGTTTGCAGGTGAATGGACATTAACGCTGGTGCTTCAGCCAAACTAAATTCTTTGTTGAACTCAGACAAAGACAATGCCTACAATTGGGCTGTGTATGCTCTTCTGTGAACTATATGAAATGCTATGTTTTATATTCAAATACAAACCACAGAATTAAGTGTCAAGTTTGTATTGTCATTTTTCCTTTTTATTCTTTGCTCAGCAAAATTTGAATTCAGTGGAGGGTCAAAGTGCACATAAAACCATACTGGCCAACAGTACTTGAAATGGAAGGTTGAGTGACTCTCTTATGCAGGTATAGCAGGTTTGGTTTGGTTTTGGAAAGATAAAGCACATGACTAAAACAATTACATATAAACACAAACATCTGGTGAATAAGCATTGACAGTAAACCTGTTGTAGTATACGTATTTATACAGCACATTTTACAAGTGTTGAAAATGGATTTTGATCGTCACACTATGATATTATTAACTAGTTGTTTTTCAAACTTCTTCAAAAAACATTTTGTAAGGGTGTACAACATATAATACTTTTCATTGCAACACAAATTGTTACATTCTCCCTCTACAGCGTGCTGTATACCTCAGTATCAAAGCTAAGCCATCAATCAATCAAAACCACATTTATAACATAGTTGAGTTTGAGTCCATAGATTTGATTGGTGCTTTTAAAAATAAAGATACAGTTTACATTACTAAATAATTCAAACTTTGGGAATAGCCTTTAATTAACTTGTGCAAAATCTTTGAGATCGTGAGTCCATGTGTGAATTTCTCACTTGTAGGACTCTGAGTAGCAAACCTCCCACTGTGTGCATCTGCCCACAGAGCACTGGGAGGCAATAGGAATCATATAACTGGAGAGGCAAAATGAATAAGATGGCAAACAAAATCACATCAATCACTGCCCCCTGCTCCACACCCCACACACCCCACTGGAGCTCAGAGTATAAGCTCCCACATATGATTCATCATTTAAACATGCGTGACTGTCTTCATAGCTCGGTCATGACTATCCCACCAGAAAACGTGGTTCAGGAAACACTGACAGTTGGACTGTACTCTCCTCTGTGGCTCCTCCAATTCAGTCAGAGGAGTGGTTACATGTGGCATCACATGCTTAACTCATTGTGACGATCCATATCTCCCATTGCCTTGGCCATATGCTACGCTCGAACAGACGGGTCAATAAATATTCTCCCCTCACACACACCGGACGTGAGAGCTGGGGCAGTTGAAGGCCACCAGAGGACAGAGGGGGGAAGGGCATTGGCATTAATCAGCTTTAAATGAGATTTAAAGCCCCTGCAAGGTCTTTATAGACCACTACTGTCTGTCAGCCTTCAACTTAACCACATGTCAGGATAAAACAGATGTGAATTTTGCTTATTAGAAGAAATACTACAGAAGGGATAGTGACTAATCACTGCAAATGCAAAAATCAAATATACTATATTAAAGAATTTTATTCACCCCTCTCTTGAGCATAGTTGTTACTTTAAGTGAGGCTTCATATCAGTGTTATGTACCACACAGATTTCTTTATGGTGAAGAACATTTTGTTTAAAAGACCTTGGTGCATATACTGTTAATGGTATTATAGTGAAAAACAAAACAAAACGTGTAGACACCATATAGGCTCTGCATGTGCTTTAGTGAAAGCTACAGTGTGCAGTACCAGTGATCTGGTGATTGTGGCTTTTGATCCTTAGCTTTCCCATTCAGGGCCCACAGATCCCTCATCATCGCTGTCCGACTCTGGTGAGGCCTCTTTGATGCGCCGCAGTGCATCATGGATGCTTTTAGTGAGAGGATCCGTGGGAGCAGCTAACTCCTGATCTTTTCTGTCTTTCTGTGGGACACGCCTCAGTTTGACCCCTTTACGAATCTGGGCCAAGATGCTGTTTGCATCATCATCAGACTTTGCTGGAGACATGGCTCGCTGATCAACCTTCTTTAGGTGAAAGCTGCCTCTTTTTAAAGATGCTAACACTTCATCCATTGGAGAGCTTACTGCAAATAGAAAGAATACATGTTGAATTAACAAATACACAAGACTTTAAAAAAATAATCATTGTATTTTCTTAATACCTCTTCTGCTCTGGGTTTCAAACTCTGTCTTCCTGAGTTTTTTTCGTGCACTGACCAACTGACTACTGTCAAAGAAGCGTGGCACGAAGGGGCCGAGGGGGGATAGAGAAGAGTCTTCTGTGTCACTATGAGCATTCTTCTCTCTTGGGCCAGGGTTAGGTGATGGAGAGGTTGGTAGATTGGTAGGTGGAGGGGGAGGGGGTGGGGGTGGAGGTGGAGGGGAGATGGGAGATGCCAGTAAAGAGGACAGAGAGCAGGGGGAGCAGGATGAATCCACAGAACAGGGCACGGGGACCAGCGGGAGACATGTGGTGAGCGACGAGACTGGCTGAGTGGTCAGGGTGGGGCTGGGATCTGTCTGAACACTGGTGCTCTGGTACAGCGGCTCTGCTTCATCCTTACTGCTCTCTGTCCTTCCTCTATCTCTTCTTCTGCTGTGAGGAACACGCAGCCGAGTTGACTTCAGAATGACCTGACCTGGATACCTCTGTAGGAGAACATACATAGATAAATCATTTTAACCATAAGAAAACAAAAGAAAGTTGACAAGGTACAAACCTGTTTAAAAGTCCGTAATCTGTCTAGCGTTTTTTGTCTTTCGTGATTTACTCTGTTGTTTTTCCTCTCGTCATCTTCCACTTCTTTGTTTCTTATCTAATTTATACAAAAAGTAATTGCAATCATTTCTGCTATTCAATGCTGTCTGTATCTTTCCATAATACCTTTTGAGACATAAGGTCTTTTTGAAGTCCCTGCTGCTTCTCCTTGTGATTAAACATACAAATATCCTGCAAGACAAAAAGAAAAAAAAACACATAAAAATGTTTCAGGACCTATCATGCCAAGAAATAGTTTGGTAAAGAATATACCTTTTTGTTTCTAAGATAAGAGCGCTTTGCACTGATGCGCCCTCTTCTGGTCTCCAGCTGCCGAGCACTGTCCTGTAGTCTTCTTATCACCTCCTTGTCTTCAGTGTCAACTTCTGTTATATCATCTGCACTTTCAAAGGTGTCATAGTAGACCACTTCATTCTGACGCTCTGCAATTAAACATATTAAATGATGTAAGGCCAGTTTCTCTTGGATTTGTCCCACATGTACAAACGCTGATTCCTAAATTATGAATCTGGGTTAATTCAGATACGTTGGCTAAAATCTTCTAGACTGGAAGCAAAATTTGAAACGTTCACCTGACTGTGAATATTTTCAGATTTGGCCAGAATGTTTTCAGATTTGGCCAGAATGTTATCGCAATATAGAGTCATACCCACAATACAAGTAGACTGTGTGATTGGACATGTACCTGCCATCTGTCTCCGGATGCTCTCCAGCTGAGCAGTGAGGAGCAGCTCTTCACACTGGAGGATTTCAGTTTGGATGTCATACAGCTGCAGTTGAAGTTCATAATACTGCCTTTCCATGTGGTCTAAAAGGGCCATTGCATCCTCACTGCTGCAAAGTCTCTGCATCTGAAAATACACAAAGTAAAATCTAGATTCCTCAGGCTCATTGATCATTTGGTGCTTTGCTGTTGACTTACTTCTTCTTTCAGTGCATATTTCCTCTGCTCCAAAGAGATCTCTCTGGCTCTCTGCAGTTGAAGAGTTTCTTTAGCAACAGAATAGCGTAGTCTTTCCATGCGTTCCACTGCTGCTGTCCACGAGGCTTTACCAAATTTACGCTGGTCTAACTTCATTCGTTCATAAACTCCTGCACAAAAAATCATATCAATATCTTGAAAAAGGGGAACACCTACTGGGCATGCTGCAACATTACACCATGCTACTGACATTTAATTTTTCTGAGCACATAACGCTAAATAAGTGTTTTGATAGACTGTAGTGGAGGGATATGCAGTGGAGTAACTGCATAATAAATCTGCTGTTAGAGCTGTTTGATCAATAGGTTGTCCTTGTTTCCTTGTATGTGTGTCAAAGCACCCGCCTCATTAATACAAAATCACTTTTGCCCTGAGTTCAAATCCACACAGGTCAATAGCTGCAGAGTGTCAGTGTGACAAGTGCGAGGATGTTTATTCTTCTTCAGGGAGATTGGCAGTGACAGTAATGACACCCTGTACCTTTCTGAGCTCTGGCAGTGATCTCGAAGTATTTAACAGTGAAGTCCTGGATGTTCAGGACAGCCTCCTGAGCCTTCTTCTGCCAGTCACAGTCCTCCTTTTTAAGAGCTTCAACTCTCCGTGGTCCCAAATAGTCATTTGCCAATGAAATCTAAAAAAAACAACAACACACAGACATGTGTTTCATTTGAAAGTATGTAAATGTCCCAAAAGTTGAAATAAACAAAAAAGTTTTAAAAATTACAGAAGAAACAGCTTCACAACCAGCACTAACCCCTATTCTATAGTTCTTTCTATTATTTACATCAAGAGATAACATTTTAAGACTTTAAAAGAGTGTAGTAGATTCTAGGACAGAAACAACTGACCAGGTAAATCAATTACTTGTATAGTTCCATATTAAAGCTGCAGAGACCTTATGTACTTATCAGCATTTATAATTACCAAGTACTTTAGCTCAGGCTAACGGTTTCCATGTCTTTACAATGTGTGTATTAACGTTTACATTTGCATACAAACAAAGTGTTGGCATGTAAATGTACTGCCTCTACTGGGACCTAACTTTTTCTATTACAGTAACAATAATTTACCAATAACATCCCTAATCAACAACAAAGTTAAATCATAATAAAAACTAATGTGATACAAAGTCAAACTATGGGGGTTCTAATATCTGAGTGATAAGGATGTCAATTCAATAATTTTGATTCTGAATTGCAACAATTGCAGTCTCCTTGTTAGTTGAGGCTTAAATTTACATGATGAGTAACAAAACTCAATATGGCATTGCTTTCCAAAATGAAGTGCAAAAAATAGCTGTATCCATCAAACCTGTTAGTTTTTAAGGTATAAAAACATAAACCAGTGGCCCACCAATGTCCTTATGGCTATGTGCATCAGTCAGTACTATTATCATCACTATCATTTTGTTCAATCTTGTTTACCTTGATCTGCTGTCTGCGTAGCATAGCTAGCTCCCTCATGTCTCTGAATGGCTGCAGGAGGTACTGGTATAGCTGAGTGGAAGCTTCCAGTAAACCGCCAAAGGCCTGGTCCTCCTCCTCATACAAGCCCAGCAGATCCACCATGCTGTCTGTGTTCCCGTGCCTCTCCAGTAGCTGTAGCACCAACAGAAAGCACACTTCATTTATTCATGTATTTCATATTGTTCAGTCTACACACTACAATGGTGGTAGACCTAAGGGTCAACTCACAAAGATAAATTCAAGTAGTCTCTGAGGAGAATGATAAAGTCCTTTATACTGCTCAAAAAATATCAATATCTTTTATAATTGCATAATTCATTGTGCAAAAGAAAGAACACTTCTGAGCATTAATTTAGCCACCAAATAGACAGTTTTAAGCAACAGAAAAGAGGAGGTCTTTATAAGGTTGTTAACAGGCCCTAAGCCTTTGAAAAGACAAAAATCTATCAAAAAATTAACAACAGCACTTTAATCAAGTGAATAGAAGCTCTTATTATTGATTTTTGGACCTAATATCGGCAGGTAAGATCTGATGTCTATCAAGTCGTTATTATGGTTCCATGGTGTAACTGTTTGCACTTTGGGACTTTGAATCTCGGTGGAGCCTCTCTCTAGCGTGTTACCTCCGTCAGATGTTTGGAGGCCCGCTGCAAAGCCTCTTCATATCCAGACTGCTTGAGCTCACTCAAGCTCTCGTAGTACTCGTCCGAGTCGTCGTTTTCCGTGAACAGCACCTGCGACAGAATCTTCCACCCACACGTGTCTAGTGCATGGCCAAGGTACTGCTGTAGACTAAAGCACAGCTCCTCCATCTCCGTTTGGGACACCTCTGTGGGGCCGAAAATTACACTCCACATCCCCGCAGGTTCCTCTGGGAACACCGGGAGGTACGGCTCCAGGGCGGAGTTGACGGAGCACAGCTGCTGGTGAACGGCCCGGAGGTCGTGGAAAGAGAAGAGCCCTGCCCAACTGCAGTCCTCCGTGCGCAGGCTCTCCTCCAGCCCCTCCAGCTCTGGACTGTCCGGTCCAGGGGACAGTTCGTGAAGCATCTCCGTATCCGGGCTCAGACGAGTGTCGTCCTCATTCTGGACTTTAACAGGGCTAGGCGGTGTTGCAGGGGCTGATGGGAGCTTTGAGCATCCCTTCGTTTCCTCTTTGGCCGTGACCCTGACGTAAGATTCTGAATCTTTGATCAAGCTCCTTCTCTGTACCGTCCTGTTGTGACAAGTGATGGCAAATTTCCCCTCCACCTCATTCCAGGCCACAATAAAAACGAATTTTTGTTTTTCCTTTTCTTCAAACACATTTGGTCGAACTGCTACCCACCCATATTCTAAATTATCCTCCATTGTGAAAGACATCTCTAGAAACAGTTTCTGGCGCTAAACATACCTCAAAACTCCATCTGAGAGCGCAGAGGCATGAGCCATATGTGACGGTGTTATAACAGAGGTAAAAGCAGAGTCAATGTCATGTTTGGATGCTCAGCATGAAAGCTGCACGGACGGAACAAACGCAGCGGTATCATGCCCCGTTTTTGGCACAAAATGATGACTTAATTACCATGCCAGCTTTTGCTTTTCAATACATTTCTCTAGGCTACGCGACAGTCCGAATACCGAACCCAATGGTGTACCGCGGCGGCCCAGACTTCCACAGTCATCACAACATAACAGCAGCATTACTGCGCTTAGTCCAAAACAAAACTGACTCCAATATCCTTCAAAGATCTCAAAATAAGAACACACGCGGGTATTTTCCCCAGTGTTTCGCCCGCAGAGAGGGCAAAGAAGTTCTCTAGATAAAAACAAATACGACGTTCAACTCCTCATTTGGCTCGCTGCAAGACGAGGACCAGTCTGCAAAATAATACTGATGCTGCTGCGTTTACGTGCGCCCCTAAAAATCTGACTTTAGAGATTTCAGTAAAATGACCATAGAGATGTTGCACAAGAGCCAGAGGAAATCATAATACAAAAGAAAAAATATTGATCGAACGGACTCAGTAACTTCAGTGACATCTGTGGATAAAATTAGCTAGCGGTACAAAACGTACCAATCAGACTTATTAGGATTAGGCTATTATAACATTTCTGCAATTCTCTGCATTCAATCCTCGGTTAAGAAAAAAAAAACAAAAAAAAAAAAAAAACGGTGCGTGTAGAATCAATGAAAATTTGTATTCACGTAGCAGTGTTGTGTGCATTTATTTCATGTTCATAACATATCCTTATAACTGGAATATCAATGGCGTGTGCAGTCAAGATTATCGCATCTCAATATCAGGTAAAATAACTTGACCCCCTGAAAACTCTCAGGTTGACTTCTGAGCAGATCACGTCATAGCACTGTTAAGACACACTAGTTTAAATAGCTTTCTTTTATTGTACAACCATACAATTTAAATCATTCGGTGCTACACTGGTTTGTCCTGATAATTAATGAGCAATTTGCAGAAAACATACAGTTGTGTGAGACTAAACAGACAACTGGTACAGTCTTTCTTCATTCGTCTGCTGGTTGGGCCATTGACGGACATCTGGGCCTCCCTGATGCGGGTAAAAGATTTTCCCAGTACTCTCTGCAGGCCCTGTGAGATATTGATTTTTTATTTACTGTTTCTTGGAACATAGTGTTTGTAAGTAATCTGCAGAATGATGTTGATGTCCTCACCTGGCTCTGACCCAGGGTTTTGTGTGCATCTCCAGTGCTGCCCCCCACAGGCCGTGCTTCTCTGATGCAGGAGGGAGAAAGCCCCTCTCTGCTCGCAGCTCCTCAGATATGGCTCGTATATGATAGGCCTCAAAACCACAACAGCCGCCGATGTACCTGATCCCAGCCTCATACGCTTCTCTAGTGTATTTGTGCACATCCCAGCGAGTCAGAGTCCTGCACTCCAGCGCTGACAACAGAATAAATTATTAATATTGGGGCATGTCAGAAAATAAAATTATCTTTATAGTAATAATTTACCAAAAGGGTACTCTGGCAAACTGATGTAACCACTCTTATTACATTCAGGAGTTTGACATCCCAGAGGCTGGATCATGAGGTGGGCTTTGAGACCTGCCCTCTCCAGACCCTCTCTCATCAGCTTCACTGTTTGGATACAGGCCGTCGGGTCCAAGTGGCAGTTTACTCCAACGATATCAGCTCCTGCTTTGACCAGGCGCACAGCACAGTCCCCAGGGGTCAGTCCGTTCATGTCTCCATGAGAAGAGATGCATAGTGTGGCTCCCACAGTTTTACCACTGGTCTTCAGCACCTCTACTGCCCAGGCAGCTTCCTCTGCATATCTGAAGAACTATTAATGTGGTTAATAGAAGTATGGCAACAAAACTATATCCCCCCAGCTCCCCCAACATCTGTGCCAAGCAGAACAATGTAAATTGACAGCTTTGTTGGTCATATTCCCCTGTGCTATACTGGTGCGCATAGTGGGGTATAAGTAGGCGATCATAACAAAAGTTTGACCAGGCATACCTCAGCTATGAAGAAGTCAATGTCCTTTTTGAGAAATGCCTCCATCTGTTTCTTAAACAGAGACTTGACCTTGGCCTCGTTGCGAGTTTCCAGGTAACAGGGAGTTTGGGACACACAGCCGGCCACTAGAGCGCCCCCCTCATCAGCCACTTCTCTGGCCAGGTCACAGGCTGCTTCATTGATCTGAGCACCCTGTGAAATATACATTAAAATAATGATTGTCAAATCTAACTCTTTATATAATAAATCTGTTCTTGCACTTACAGTGATGTTGGTGACATTTCTGCTCAGCTCCAGCTTGTCATCGCTGCAGTAAAAGGTGAATGTTTGAAGCACATCAGCCCCAGCTCTGAGAAACTCCCTGTGCAACTGCCGCACTGACAGGAACAAGACAAGGGGAATTATACACAACTGCAGCTGGGTACAAGACAGAGAGAAGCAGCCCCAAACCCATCAAAAATCACTCCATTTGCACCGATTCGATCACCTCATTTAAACCATGCCAAGTCCTTTCTCCTGCTAAATGACCCAAGACCCCAGGTTAAGTCCCACTCTCACACCTGCTTCAGGATGTTGAACTGCCGCTTCAGGGGTCCAGTCTCCAGCCTTCACATAACCACGTCTCTCCAACTGTAGAACCATCCCACCATCACCAACGACCACCTCCCCTGCATTCAACCTCTCCAGGACGTCCTGCATGTAGCATCAAGCATGTGTTACAGTGCATCAGTGTATGACGATGGAGCCTGTAAGCGTATCCATTTTCTGAAGTCTAGAGTAAAAACTTGCAAAGAGACAACGAGGAGAATTACACAAGTTTTATTACCCTAACAAATTACAATTCTAATTAGAGCGCGATCCTGTCCCTATTCTGTTACACCAAGAACTCCCACTAGAACCGGGGCGCTCCCGTTTTTCTAGTATGCCTCTCCCTGTGCTCAGATATGGTATCACATCCTGAGAGTGCAGCGTGACCCAGAGTTGTCTCTAGGCCGGTCCTGATAGTATTTTCTTCAGCTCGGGCCGCTCCAATATGTGGTGTTGTTATTCAGTCTTCAGTCAGCATGCGTCACCCTGATGAGCCTGCACAGATTATTTTAAGCACACGTTGCAATACATACAGTCCCTACTCTGATTAGATGTTCTCATCTTTTTAGTTCATTGATTATGGCACTTCATAGTCATGTAAACATGATTATATATTAACACTGACTCATACATTCTTTCAAGCCTAAACAGACAGGCCAGGAATTTCAATTCGTGTGTGTTGCTACATTATAAAAGTTAAATATAGAAGTGTGTAGAATCCCTCAGTCGTCCAGGTAGAATCCATAGCAAAAGGAGAAATTTAATTTGTCAACTGGACAGAGTTTATTTGGTCGAATACGTATCGCAGCTCATCCAAGCTGCTTCTTCAGTTCTGGTCAGATGCTGGTGGACACTGCTTTATATCTGCCTGAAGGGAGGAGCTTAATTACAATGAAATTACATGCCACTCCTTTGAGGACAGTGAGGTCCAGATCTTGGCCAGAGAAAAGAACTGGTTTGAGAGGGGAGTTAAAGAAGCTATTTTTGTCAAGAAAGAGAATCCTTCCTTGAACAGAAATGGGGGTCTCAGACATCATTTGTCTCCCATCTATAACTCTATCCTCAAACCTAAATCAAAACAAACTGGGAAAACAACGGGACTAGCCAGGTCAGGTCCAGAGTCCCATCATGGCCCTGAATGGATATGCTAACTACACCCCCACTCCCACTCCATATTGAATAGACCCACCTAACTAACAGAAACTGTAAATAAATATGTGTTGTCTCAGAGTAATTTTCATTGTAATTAAGCTCCTCCCTTCAAGCAGATATAGGCAGTGTCCACCAGCATCTGACCAGAACTGAAGAAGCAGCTTGGATGAGCTGCGAAACGTATTCAACCAAATAAACTATGTCCAGTTGACAAATTAAATTTCTCCTTTTGCTATTTAAATATAGAAGTAATTAAAGCATAGTATACTACATATAAAGCCTACTCACTTCTATAGATTTTTCTGCAGGTCTGGCCAAAGTGTCAAGTATCTACCCTCAACAACAACAGTATCAGTGCGAGGACGATCTTAAATAACTTACCCGTTTATTTTTTTCCATTGCTCTCTTGAAAGGCAGGCGATTAAATAATAATGTTCGCCGTCAATGGGGCACACACACTCAGACTCAGGAAGTCCGTCTGCGGGGCACGTCGGTTCAACACTACAGTGGACTGAATGTGAACGATTCTTGCGCTGTGGCTGCGTGTGTCGTAGTCGTAGAAATGGGGCGTTCACTGCTCTAACAAAGCTGGGTCATACGGTAATTACATACATTATTCTATCCAAATATCTACACATCTTTTTATCCAGTACACTTAATACAATACACTGGCCTGTTCAATAACGCAGAATGGACTAATGGTTCTGAAAAATTGTATTATAACTATTATGTATTTTGTAGCAATGGAAATGTACTCAGTGACAGTTCCCAAACTGGGGTGCGTGGGACTTATTTGCTCAATTAAATGTCAGAGACAGCATTCATATTTTAAAGTCCATTCACATAACTTTTAGTACAGAGACTGAAGGTCTTTGATGACGGCTGAATGTGATTTCTGTTACACCTGGTGAATATTTAATTAAACTTACTCCAGGTCCAATCTAGGCTCCCCACACCCAACTTTACAGATCTTAACAACAGGGCCACTGGATCCATTGAACTCTGCATAGAACAGGATCCCACTCACCCACTACAGGAACACCTCACCCCTCTGCCCTCAGGACGGAGGTACAGGGCACTCAGGTGCAGGAGGGCCCGCTTTGGCAGAAGCCTGATGCCCTCGGCCGTCATATTTTTGAACAACAGGCCCCACTGAGAGTACTGTAATGTCTACTGTAATGTGTGTGTGTGTTGTTGTGCTGTGTTGTTGCTGTATATGTCAAACGAGCTCTGCGTGCGTGAAAATGAATTTCCTCCTGAGGACAATAAAGTCGAAAGTCTAAAGGCTATATTTGTAGACAGTGAGGTAGATGTAGACCCAGAGTTGGACCCTGCTTTTTATGTGTAGTCTAATCTGATATTACTGAGTTACAGTCCACTCACTGACCAGTGACTTTCAAGCACACTGTTAATCATTTGGCCTTTTAACCTTATCATTTCACAATCACTTATTATCTTGTAGTGGTTTAATGATTGACAGACCGATACAAACATTGTTATTGCATTATTAACATATCTACAACATTGCCTGATTTCTTATCTGATACTTGAACACACAAATACATTTTCTTCATTCATACTCTGGTGTGGCCATTGATGGACACTTGGGATGTCGGTAGAAGACTTTCCCAGTACTCTCTTTGAACTCTGTGAGAAATTGAATTGAATGTAATTTTAATGTATTGTTTTAGGTACATTTTTAAATGATCTGCAGAACAATGCTGTTTGTCCTCACCTGGCTCTGACCCAGGGTTTTGTGTGCATCTCCAGTGCTGCCCCCCACAGGCTGTGCTTCTCTGATGCAGGAGGGAGAAAGCTCCTCTCTGCTCGCAGCTCCTCAGATATGGCTCGTATATGATAGGTCTCAAACCCACAGCAGCCGCCAATATACCTGATCCCAGCCTCATACACTTCCCTGGTGTATTTGTGCACATCCCAGCGAGTCAGAGTCCTGCACTCCAGCGTTGACAACAGAACAGAATTAAACAGTTTAATTTAAGGGATATGTAACTTAAGACAAATCTGCTAATTATAGGGTTACATAATGGGAGATAATAAAAAGATTTGAGCATAATGGAAGTCTGAATCTTTCACATGTTTATATTATTTGAAAATTATACAAAAATAAAGTTAAATACATAAAGGTAACTTACCAAAAGGGTACTCTGGCAAACTGATGTAACCACTCTTATTACATTCAGGAGTTTGACATCCCAGAGGCTGGATCATGAGGTGGGCTTTGAGACCTGCCCTCTCCAGACCCTCTCTCATCAGCTTCACTGTTCGGATACAGGCCGTCGGGTCCAAGTGGCAGTTTACTCCAACGATATCAGCTCCTGCTTTGACCAGGCGCACAGCACAGTCCCCAGGGGTCAGTCCGTTCATGTCTCCATGAGAAGAGATGCATAGTGTGGCTCCCACAGTTTTACCACTGGTCTTCAGCACCTCTACTGCCCAGGCAGCTTCCTCTGCATACTGAAAAAACTACATGTGCAAAATTACTTTCTGATGTATAAAGAGAAATGTCACCATGTTTGACTGACAGCATACAGCAATGTGCACACATTTTTTTTTATTTTACCAGAACATGAAGTGGGACTAAATAACTTCCTCAACTATAAAGAAGTCAATATGCTTTTTGAGAAATGCCTCCATCTGTTTCTTAAACAGAGACTTGACCTCAGCCTCGTTGCGAGTTTCCAGGTAACAGGGAGTTTGGGACACACAGATCATTTAAACCATCTCCTGCTAAATGACTCAGGACTTGATTTGATTTTTTTGGTGTTTGTTTAAATCATGGATCTATAATAAGAACATGGTTTACTTGCACAAAAGAAATCTGGTCATAAAAAAGACTTTATAAACTATTGTGTTTGGAAGACAAATTACAATGAAATTGAAAAAGACTCTTTCAGATTACCATTAGATAACTCCAGAAGTCAGATCATGATCAGATTTTCGGTGTGTATGCAAACATAGCCATGCACTGTTATAAATCCCACACCTGCTTGCAGGATGTTGAACTGCCGCTTCATAAACGCATCTCTCCAACTTAGACTTAGACTTAGACAAACTTTATTGATCCACAAGGGAAATTATTTGGATACAGTAGTTCACTCATCACAATAGAATATAATAACAGAGAGTAACAAAAATAGATGGTATAGCAAAAGATAGCAAGAGACAGGTGTCAAATGAGACATAATTATAAAAACAAAAGTATATGTACAAGTCAAAATAAAATAGAAAAATAAGTAATAAACTATAAAATAAACTATAAAATCACAGGTATATACAAGAGACAAGAATGACAGTGCAAATACTATGGTGATTGACAGGGCATAAGGTTATCCGTTACTTGAGATTAAGTTGTTGTACAGTTGTAGGGAGTATTATCTGTTACATAAGGGTGAGTTGTTGTACAGCTGTATGGAGTATGGTATGAATGTAGTCCTGTATCTCTTACTGTTTGAGCGAAGCTGTAGGAGCCTGTTGGAGTATTATCTCCTCTGTCCCTCTATAGTCTGGTGCAGTGGGTGAGCAGGAGTGTCCATGATGGAGAGCAGTTTGTCCAGTGTCCTCCTGAAGAACCATCCCACCATCACCAACGACCACCTCCCCAGCTTTCAACCTCTCCAGGACATCCTGCATGAGGGGAGCATGCAACTGACAAAATGTATTTATTTTTGACAGAAAATATTTACCAACCCTGAAAACTTCCATTAGACCAATACAAGACTTTACTTACACGTTTACTCGTCATTGAATCTAGGAGCAGGTTTGAACCTGCTGTACCACTGTAGTTCTGAGCCTTTAGAGGTTGTCACTTCGGAGCGTTTACTGTGACAAGTATGGATAGGTGGGAGAAAAAAAGTTGTAGCTGGTTGCTTGTTTGCCGTTGAACCAGACTTGCTGAAACATGAATAGTAGAAACTTGAAAGGATAGATAGATCATTTGTAGCACAACCGTATGTCTTTTATCCCCATTCATATGAGAGAAATTGAAGAGAAAATGAATTGTTTCTAATATGAAAAAGTATAGCATCTGTGTTCTAGTAACAACAAAATGATCTCTAAACATCATTATGGACAAAATGACAAATTGCCCTTTTTGGCCTGACTGGATCATGATAATCAATAAATATTGTTACAATAAAACATTAAAGGTACAGTATGCAACTTTTTAGAAGTGGCATGTCACCTGCATGAATATTAAGTTAAAATCATACTTCGATTCGGAACATAATCTGTGGAAGATTATAGCCAAAGGAACAACTTTTCAACTGAAACAAGCAGGTGCCCCTGGGAGGGCCTTCAGATTTAGGAATGTGGAGATGCAAGTAGTAAAATACAGTGTAAATACAACCAAAAGAAAACAAAGTTTTAATTTTTTGGCTTAAAAGTTTACATAGCCTACAGTGGCTTTAATAAAGAAAGTTAAAAGCTAAATCAGTGTGTTAGCTTTGTCTGGAATGTTTCACAGTACGGCGTTAAACCTTTCTATCCTCATGGAGACCAAACCAGACCAAGTCACAGTTCAGGGGGCTCATTTATAAAGGACTGCGTAGGAGTTGTTCTAGGTTAGTGCGTACTCCTAGTGGCCATCAGAGGCGTGCGCCACGCAAACTCCAAATTTAGAAAACCCTCCGCGCGCACTCAACCACGCAATCCCACCTGCAGCGAGAATCTGCGCACGTGAACCCACGTCACGTCACGCCCTCTCCACACCTCCACTTCTCCATAAAAGAAGCGCGCAAAGTGACTCGTGAGTGAGATTTACCTAAACATGAGCCGATAATCAGTGGGTTTGACCGAGACACGCGGGACAGACAGACAGGGGGGTCCACGCAGCACCGCGCAGTCACGTCAAAACAAGATTTTACAAATAAATACAAAACTAAAACTGACAACAACTACTCATCTGTTAATTTAATAATATTTCATAATATTTAGGCAGTACATCTTTGCAGATAAAGCCGAATTGTTTCCTCGCGGTTTCAACAGTTTTATCGCTGTATTTATAAGTATTATAAGTTTATGTGCGTTGTTATGGCCCTGTTTATGCACATATACTAGTAGACACGTGCACACGGTGATCTGAATGGTCAAAGGAGGGGGTTATGAGAGGGCTATGTGCGAGAGATTCAGATGCCGTGGATTAGCGGCCAGGGGACGAGCGTCTTGGCAGGGAGAACACATATTTGGCATGTAAAACATCAGATACATATCAGGCGCTGTTATTCTGCCAATAAAAGTCCACACGAAACCTCCAAACTCTGCTTACCTCTGTGAATGCGCGGGCCTGGGTCGGGACGGGCACAGGCATTAATTCCTTTATACTGTCAGAGAGCAAGGAATCATTTGCAAGAGCTCCCCGTTACACAGAAATGTAGGGAATATTTAGTATTCGGGTCAGGTTCGGCCAGTAGGCTTCATGTCGAAGTGTTTAATGTCATACTGTGGAACATTCCAGGCAGAGCAGTGACATATCCATAGAAGTGTCGAATCCCTCAGTCGTCCAGGTAGAATCTATGGCAAAAGGAGAAATTTAACTTGTCAACTGGACAAAAGTTTATTTGGTCAGAACTGAAGAAGCAGCTTGGATGAGCTGCGAAACATACTCGGCCAAGTAAAGTTTTGTCCAGTTAACAAACTGAAGTTCTCCTTTTGCCATATCCATAGAAGCAAGAAGGTGATGGACTCCCAACCCAAAAGTTAAACAGTGCACCTTTAAACTGTAACAACTTCTCTAATCTCCATTCGTTAATATCCCTCGGTAATATCCCTTTCAGTAGTTTTTAGGTGTACCTTGTTTGACCACAGGGGGGAGACACTTACCTAAAACACCGCAGAAGCAGCATACGTCACGTCCTGGCGGGCTCTGGCTCTCTGGATATAAACAACTTTACTTTTTAAAATCTCTGTTGAATTTTTAAGCCACAAAGTAAGTGACTAACACATTTATTTACATATTTAAGCAGATATATAATAAAACGTGTCGTGCTGTTAATCCTACGTAGTGTTTCGTGGGACTGAGTCTTATTTGATTCACTTCTCCTGAATCGTCTTTTATTACGATGCTATAAACTGCTCTTACCTTCTATCATCAATTTATTTATTTTTTAAACAAATTAATACAATATAAGCAGCATACACAATATTTATAATAATAACAATTATTAGAATTATTGTACAGTTATATATTCTTTGCTGATGTTGGTGATTGTTATTTGCCTTGTAGAAGAACCATCCCATTTACAATCATGTCATGCTCTTTCCCTTTGTCCCCTCATTGTCCTGACCCATGCGTCCACAGAGTGTAATGGAGCAGCCTGAGGACCTGGAGCAGCCTGAGGACCTGGAGCAGCCCGAGGACCTGGGGCAGCCCGAGGACCTGGGGCAGCCCGAGGACCTGGGGCAGCTCAGTCATACCATAGAGGCAGTGGCTCTACATGATGAGCCTGCGCCTGACCACACATCTGCACAGAGCGATACTTCACCCATAGACATGCTTAGGTTCATGTCCCACTCATAATATCTGTGGTTTTCCTTGTCTTTGTCTAAATGTATCATCTCTTTTTAGAATAAAGCAACAGATGTTTAACCAATGTTTTGAGATGGAAGTGCACCTCCAGACCGGTAAATTCCCTTTTTTTTTTTACCTTGTTCTGTAATTGTTTTTTTTTTTCATAACTGAGCTGGAAAATACTGTTTTATAACATTTATTCAATTCAATTTATAATCATTTATAATGTGACCTGTATTTTTGGTACAAAAAATAACAGGAGATCCTAAAAGAACATGTAGCTCATCTGAAGCAGAGAGAGATTTGTAAGTATTTACATTGTTTTCAAATGTTAAAATGTATCCATGAGTTCCTTTGTATTATAATAAGTATTATTCTATGAATTTTTCTAGGCTGGATTTTGTAACTGAGATAGAGAACGCCAAGACTAATTATTTTAACTGCACATTAGCATTGCACAGGTACAGTACCAATTATACAACCCCATATATCTATAACAGAAATATAAAAATAATACTAAAATTGGTTATGAATGTTTTTATTTCAGAATGCAGATGTGGCACGCTCTTGCTGAAAAACTTAAACAAAATGATACAGAGGCAAAGTATGTTCACTACAAATAATGATAACTACCCTCTTGTAATGTATTAGATCACTTCATACTTGTTACATTTTAGTGAGCTGCGGCGTGTGAGCGAACGTTGTATGGCCCTTTGTTCACAGACTAAACTACTCCAACAAGTATGCTGTTTATTTTTCTATCTTGACCTTTATCCCCATGTATATTCTGCAATAATAATGGACTTTTTATTTTTTATTTTGGTACAGGAATCAAGGGCTCTTCAAGATGACATTTCAGAATTACAAAAGAAGAGACTAGGTATATGATGTGATCATTAAAGATGCACTATGTACCTTTTCTGGTGGAGGGTCTGCCACCTGCTTGGGTCCATGGTTATTTCTTTGCTTGTAATGTCCCACAATGTGGTGTCAAAGGTATCTGTCCCTTAGGAGAGGGGCAGGTTACAACACCAGACCAAGATGCAGGTGGGATCTGTAGAGAAGCAATCCGGCTCACTGTAACTTGTAGTCTTTTTTCTTGCAATAGAAATACCTGTAATTGATTTCATGCAAGGTAAATAAGGTGTCATCTCCATGGATACAAGCACCAGAAAAATCACATAGTGCACCTTTTAATATTGGTTATCGCTGAAGTGTTAATTTACAGTTACACTTTTTATGTAGAGTTGAAGCGTCTTACTCATGAAAAAATGAAGGAGATAGAGGAGTTGAAGTCAAAAAAAGAACACCCAGACTCAGAAAAATATAAAGCTGTGTTGGAGAAAGGCCAAGCAAACCTGGAGAAACACAAGAAGATGGCTGTCATGACACAGAATGTCCTGAGGGTGAGTGTAGTTTATGTGAGACTATAATGTGCTGTAGGAAGTAGGCTAGAGGCCTCCACATAACCTTATGAATGCACCTTTTTTTAAATCACCAAGCAGTTTTTTTTTACTTATAGTTACTTTTAGAAGTAAATGATACTGTTAGATGCATTAGCAAAACATTTCCTACCAATGTATTGCTCAGATTGCTATTTCACTAGAAAGTTGGACTATAGGGAAACAGACATTATTTGGAAGCACTGTTTATGAGACGTTTGTATTACTTTGGGTGTAGAGATTTTATTTATTGACACTCCTTTATTCTCTGGTCTCAGGTATGTTGCTTTTTATTAACACGTGCTTTTTATATGCATGTTAAGTATAAAATGAATGTACTTGGTAAATTGCCTTTGTCTCTTCCAGGGCCTGCTTTTAGCCTGTAAGATTAACTGGATTGATGATCCCAAACTTCGTGATATTGCCATGACACTAGAAGAATTTCCCATATCTGACTAAGCAATACAATTATTTGTTCATTTACTTGTCTTAATGTATATGCTGTTTGTGATATTTAAATAAACAATACATATTTCGTAATTGCATTTCGTTTCTTTTTTAAGGAAGTGTACACAGAGAATATTTAAGGCCAATTGAATGTTCTTCTATCAGCTTCCACTAGAGGGCCACATAGTTTAGGTGTGTATGTTCTGGGAGAAGAAGAAAAGCTCACACGTGTTTGTACCACCAGCCATAACTTATACACATTTATGTTTATTTCTGGAATTAGCTGGATTACAATAAAGCAAAATGCCGAAGGTTAAAGCGGAAAAGAAAACTCGCCAACATCAAGAGGTTAAAAATCAAGGTAAGAAGTCATGGTAATTGTATAATTTATGCTAAAGTTAGCCTTAGCACAACAGTCCAGTCAGCTGTTCGACATGCGCTAATATAAAAACAACATCGATTATGGACGATTGGTTTTGTACTTTTCAGAAGTATTGTATAGATTAGCTAGGTGCTAGGCCAGGGATTACATCGTCACTTACATAACTTCCCTCAAAATATTAAACAATGTCTTTGACTTGCAGCACTAACTAAGCAATAATTAATACGGATGGCATCTACGTGCTGTACTGACACATGTTGATTATTATGCACTGTCCGAATAAATAAACACAAATTTGAAAAACTTGTAAACAACAAAAATGGCAAAAGAAAACCGGTAATGTTCTTACCTTTCTTGTAATAAGTAATTGTAGCGCTGTGGATTAAAGACATATATTTTTTACAATTTACATTATGCGACAAAGATTTATTTAACATTTGTTTGCTTCACAGGTATCATGTTTAATACTGGCATTGGACAGCACATCCTCAAGAATCCCTTAGTTGTGAATGGTATCATAGAAAAGGTAAGATAATAATTAAAAACACAGTGAATTGTAATAATTGTCACTAATAGATGTTTGTGTTTTGGCGTGCAGGCTGCTCTTAGGCCAACAGATGTTGTTCTTGAAGTGGGACCTGGTACAGGAAACATGACTGTAAAACTGCTAGAAAAGGCTAAAAAGGCAAGTTTTGATGCCAAAGATGACTGTTCTCTGGGGTTCATCTTATTGAATAAAAGCTGTTAATTATCTTTATTTTAGGTTGTGGCTTGTGAGTTGGATTGCAGATTGGTGGCTGAGCTTCAGAAGAGAGTACAGTGCACGTGGGTATCTGACATTACAAGAGATGGTATATTATTTTTGTCCACTCACCCAACTCGCCTGTTTTGTTACCAGGCCAATGCAAAATAAACTTCAGATTTTAGTGGGTGATGTACTGAAAACAGATCTTCCTTTCTTTGATGTCTGTGTTGCAAATTTACCGTACCAGGTAAAAACTCACAAAATACCAGTTTGTATATGTGGAATAATTTGTGTTATTCATATATAACCGTTATTGTGCAGATTTCGTCACCCTTTGTCTTCAAACTTTTGCTTCATCGACCATTCTTTAGGTAAGAACTGAATTGTTTTGTCATAATTATTTGTATTTATTGCCCCCAGCCAATTTATTGTTTCACTTTTGCCCAGATGTGCAGTATTGATGTTTCAAAGGGAGTTTGCGATGCGTTTAGTTGCTCAACCAGGAGACAAGCTTTACTGTAGATTGTCCATCAACACACAGCTGTTGGCTCGAGTTGACCATCTCATGAAGGTTTGTGTTTTATCACTATTACAACATACTAATTATAGAGGATAGATTCATGTACATACCCATTTCCGCAGGTGGGGAAGAATAATTTCCGCCCTCCTCCTAAAGTAGAATCAAGTGTTGTCAGGATAGAACCCAAAAATCCTCCACCCCCAGTAAACTTCCAGGTATTTTTTTTTCCTTCTAAATCCTTTTTTCTTTGTGCCCGTGTGTACCATAGAATTATTTTTTCCTATTCCTTTAAGGAGTGGGATGGTTTGGTCCGAATAGCTTTTGTGAGGAAAAACAAAACGCTCAGTGCTGCATTCAAGTGAGTAGCCATCTTCTCTTTGACATCTTTTTAGTTTTTGAAGATGATCATAAAAACTATTTTCAGGTCTGCAGCAGTGGAGCAGCTGCTTGAGAAAAACTACAAAATCCATTGTTCTGTTCACAATGTGGTAAGTAAACTCTGCTATGAATGCAATTTTAAAAAGAAGATAAACTAAACCAAATTTAAACCTTTTTAAGCCTGTACCAGCTGACTTCAGCATTAGTAAGAAGATTGAAAGTGTTTTGCAAGAAGCAAACTTCAGTGAAAAGAGAGCTAGGTCCATGGATATTGATGATTTCATGGTGTAAGTATACCGTCTAATTAACTTATTTTAATGTTTTTTCCTCAGACAAAACATTTTTAAATGTTTTTTCCAGACTACTTCATGCTTTCAACTCTGCAGGGATCCACTTCTCTTAGAGATGGGTGAAACCAGTCATTTGTTAAAAGTAGAGCCATGAACTTGTAAAGATGATTGAAGAGTTATGTTGTTGCCAATACAGTATCATGGGCAAAAACTGAAAATGTAAAATAGTTCTGTGTTTTTGTAAATTACCATTTAATCAATGCCAAAATACATTTTAGTTAAATGACTCTCTCAGTTTCTTTCATTCAGTACTAAACCATCTATCGTTGAACTTGGCACTTGCCTTGACACTCTCTGGACAGTAATAACATTGAGTTGTTGAAGATAATACAAAGCGCACAGTTTTGCTTTCCTTATCATGCACATGATTTGACATGTGAGGCAAAACATTATTTTTATTCTATAATTACATCTGGTGCAAACAGACACTGGACCTCTGGTGGGTCAGTTGTCTTCACATGTATTAACAGTTCTATTCTTCACAAATGGAGTTTGGACTTTTAACATTTGGGTCATTTATGACAGTTGCAGTTAATGTGACAGGGCACAAGTTGAAGCAAACTACAAGTAGAAATCTCAAAAGAAGCACAATGTGGCGCTAGGAGATTGTTTTAAACTAGCTAAGACAGGAAGAAGGGGAATAAAGGTTTTTGAGGCTGACAAATTATGTAAAAATCATTGCACTTGGTCAAAAAAGACAGATGTACACAAATGCTACAGTACACCATCACAGTGCAATCATGCAAAAAATGTTAACCAGAGCAACCGAAAACCAACAGCTGGGTTTGAGAGGGAAAACAAAGGACACTGTTTTAATAAAAAGATACAAGTATAAAAGAAAATAATTTATGTAAAAGGTCCAGTAAACTTAATTCTTCATTAAAAAAGAGAAATATTTTCCTCCCTTTAACTAGCATGAGCAACTAGCTGGATTTTTAGGAATGGGTTTTTAATGAGAATACTTTTCAATGTTAGTGGCAGTCCAATTGATGTCCAACAGCTAGTGGTTATGTTTTCGTGTCACTTCTGTCTCTAAAGAGCTCGCGGCCTCTTGGGGTTGATCTGCTTACTAGCTTGCTCCTCCTCCTGAAGTGCAGAGCGGAATGACTTCACTTTGTCTGTTGAAAGAAAGAGCGGAAACGTGACCATAAAACTGTTATTAGTGGCTAGTCACTATGCTAAAGCTTTTACAGTAAGTCTTACCTCGGAGCTCTGTAAGAATGTCTATCTTCTGGTCCAAGATCTGTTCGAGTTGAGTGGCATAAGACTCCACATCATAGTCCACCTCTTCAGTCATCTCTAGCAGCACTTTTTCATCTTCTAACCACCGAATGGACTCCTGCACACAAAGGACACAATGTGAATCTGTCCAACAGCTTTTGGTCCAAGTAGATGATAGAAATTTAATAAACATTAACCTGAAAAACAGCTCGGTGGTCTTCAAGAACCTGCTCCTCCATCTCCACTAACTGAGACACGGCCTCGTGGAACGTGAAGAGCTGAGGGGACACCTCCTCCTCCTGGAAGACGATGTTAAAAATTGTAATTGCAAGGAACAAGAACTAGTTACTTAAACACTTAGAGCAGGGGTCTTCAGCGTTTTTCAGGCCAGGGACACCCAGACTGATGGAGAGCTGGAGCAGGGACTCCCTCCTATATACATGGCATACAATTGTGTTTTATATTAAACTGGGCCTAGTGTCACGTATAAACATAGCTACTCTGTTACTGTACATTCAATACCGGGGGGTATTCCATTGAAGTCGCTTAACAAGTCTAGGCTCATCCTGATATCCTGAACTGAAACTAACTCCATCTCCAGTTTAGGCCTCAACTCATTCCATGACAGAAATAAGCCTGAGCCAAACCTGACCAAAGCTAACTCAGCCCTGAAGTTTAAGCTGCACTTTGTGTGCGCTCGCGGTGATTCTGAGAAGGCCAGATCAATGGAGCAACGACATCACGGAAAACGGGCTCAAAGTGTGACTTTTTTTAATGATCGGATTAAACAAGGGAGGAACCACAGCGCGTACAGACAAGATTTTGATATGGGACACAGAACTTTTCCGGTCATTATGATCTGAGGAGCGAGAGGAAAGACATGGCTCCCCCTTCCTCTCCTGTTCCCTCCCCGTCCTCTCCCAGTTGCTCCGCGGGTAGAGAGGAGGTTGACTGTGGAGTGCAGTGCCTGGTTAATGCGCCTGGGAAATGAAGTTGCCTGACCCCTTCCCGATGTGCGGCAGTATGTGTGGAGCTTAAGTTCCGCTGTGCATAAAAGTGAAGCTGTAAAGGCATTCTTCACATCTAGCCTAGAAGACACGATAAAATGCAGGCCGATGTGCTTGCAGTTTGACAGGGAGTGAGACGAGGGAATGAAGAGAGAAAGACAGACTTGATGAAGGCGCGCACAGCCAGAACTGACCGAAAACCAGTTCATACTCATCCTTCAAAAATGAAGAAATAAAAAATAAATAAATAAATAAAAAATCTAAAATTTTGCGACCCCCGTTGAAGACCTCTGACTTAGAGCATTGTCCTTGGATACTCACATTCTGTTCACAGAGCAGCTTGAGGTCATCCCTCTGCGGAGAGATGCCCATCCACTCCTCATCCAAGTCTAGCTGATTAACAGTATGGATGTTGGGCCGACCCCCCTCCATCACCTGGTTAGGATCCACTGTGAGCTCCTTCACCCTACAAAAAAGATACACATTCAGCATTGTTAAAGAGTTAAGATCACATATTTGCAGGGCACTTTTAGATATATGAACAGAACTACGGTAAAATATACAAGGATGGTAGCATAATGGTGGCAGTGACATGCATGAAGCGGATGTATGGATATTTAGCACACAGCCGGCAGCTATCAAATATACGGCTAAAATGAACATTTTAAATTAGTTAATATTGATGTGATATTTTCCCTTCCCTGACACTAGTACTGCCCTAACCTTTTAGGACTTAAAAATTTAACAGTATGCCCTCTCCTGTCACTGTGCAAAGATTTTATGATGATTTATTCAAAGCTAAGAATGATTCATTTCATCCAAAAGAAATGGCAAAGGCACATGAGTGTGTTTAGCCATAGGAAAAAATAAATAAAAACAGGAGATCATGCAGACTGGCATGTGTTGATGGATGCTTGGTATGAAATGATGATACTGTAGACCAGGGGGCAGTACATGCACTGTGTGGATGAGTTAGTTCTTTAGAAAGAGCTCGACCTGCTGGGAGATACAGCAGCAAAGTCATCATACTCATAGGTATTGGTTGGTGAGAGGTCAGGACGGTTCCCCTGCCCGCCCTGGGAGAAGGGGATGTCCGATGGACTAATCCCAAACTCTTTGACTCTAAACAGCAACAGCAAACCAGTGCACAGAGGAGCAAAGGACAGGATAAAGATGAGAGGAGGAGAGAAGAGTCAAAACTACAGCCTAAAGAGAAGTCAACTATAGTAACCTTTAAATGGTCTGCAATAAATATTTTAAAGTACTATCCCACAGCTGATCACCTGTTGGCATAACGTAGTGTGTTCAAAGTGTTCTCACAGGAAGTCATTCCAGGAGAGATGGTGGCAATCTGTGCACAGAATGTTAAACCATTACAACACACATTGGTCCAAATCAGAGGTGCAGGTGTGGTAAAGCACTGACCATGCATGTGCGTGAATTCTCCCCGATGAATGAGTCACGGAGGACCTGGGTGAGTTTGCTGGCTCTAAAGGGAGTATGTGGTTTGTTACGCCCCAGAGCCCTGATACATTCCTGAAAAACAAAAGGATAAAAAAGACTGAAATATTGAAAAGTCTACACATTTTTATTTCATTTTGGAAAGTAATATCGACCTTTAAAGCAAGCAGGCTTTTGTTGATCTCCGCTCCCTCTAAGCGTGTCTGACGATCAGCACTGGATGTGTCCGCACCCCTCTCATTTCCAGCCAGATCAATGAGAGAAAACTTTCCGTGCATTTTGCCTTTTCTCCTGAGAATGATCTGGAACACAGCGTGGCTGCGAGACGAGTGGGCGTTGGCTGATGTCTGCCCAGATGTTCTGAAATTACAAAAAAAAAAAACATCATATACTTTTTCTGATTCTTGCTTAACATATGTAGATTATATTGATGCAACATAAAAACAGATTCACTTCCTGTTTATAACTTTCGAACTGGTAACCAATGCCTTATTACAGTAGCCTTTTGTTTAGTCATAGCAAGCAGTAGTTCATTTAAATGTTTTTTTATTTTTTATGAAATGGCTACACTATATTTTTTAACCCCACATGTATGATCCATAGAAAAATAAATAAATGCGAGTGGGTGGAGAAGGGGAGTAGAGGAAAACAGACAGTTTTGAAAGTAGGACAATACAGGATTATTTAAAAATTTATTAATCAGAAAGTATCTTGCCAAGTAAAAAAAGCTCATTTTAAATGGTTAAAAGCTAATTAAAAGTTGGTTCTGCACAGTACATTTGATGCATTGTCCTGTAAGGGACCTACCTACAGCTGTTGCCCACTTCTATGAGTTTCAGGACATCCTCTGTGCATTTCACTTCTTTCTCCTGCAGCCCAACCACTTGCACTTGCTGCTTGCCATCCTCCAGCACCCTCAGCTTGGCTTTTCGATTCAGCAGGTCAAATACCTAAAAGCATACAGCGCAGTGAGCATCTTTTTTTTATCTTAATAAACTTATAGTGAGACAGTCAGATATGTCACATACCTTTCCACTGTAGATTTCAAAGAACGTGGAATAAACTTGTAAATCTAACTTCTTGTAATTGGGTTTCTTCCACATGAGAAATACATCACGAGCTGTGGTGAAAGAGATAGAATAATTATATGAGACTCATCTTATGAAATATTAACATCCTCAAGGATCAAAGGGAGCGCACCGGCAAGGGCATATATTCCTTTAGAACAGTCTTGATTTTTACCGGAAAAGTCTCCACCCATTGTCTGCAGAAGAGCAAAAAACGTTTTTATTCAATGACCCCTAAAAGGCTGAACTGATTAATGAAAGAAATGTTAAAGGCTGTATAGAGGATTTTCTAAGGAAAGAGAAATACAGCAACTGTTTGTCCTTTTCCAAATGTTGCAGATGCGTGACAACTCCCCCCCTCCTCCACGGAAACTCCTCCTCCCGCCTCCTCCTTACGCTAGAAATCATGCTTGTTTACAGCCGGTGCACGTTCAGAATTACTGCACGAATTGTTGTTGAAGTTACCTGTCCAGAAGTAATTTAGCGTCTGCTTCAGTGCACGCCATCGCTGTAAGGAATCTCCCGAGAATCATCTTAGTTTAGCTTCGCTCCTTTTCCCCTTCTCTTCTTTCAGCGACCTCAAAAATGGACTTTCTTTTGCAGCTAATTGGTAGTGGATTGCTGCCATCGCAACAAACTTTGCGCTAACTGCAAGGAAGATACAGTTGGAAAAAGCCGCTAAGCCGTACATAAACCACGTAATCCCAGCGCGCCGGCAAGTCAGTTACACTAGAAACGTAGAGAGTTTGACAATCTAATAGCCAATGTTTAGGCTAATGTTTATCTGGCCCCATCACGTCCACAGCTGATGAATTTACATTCTTTTTTTTTTGGGCATCATAATTACAAGGTTGCTGCATCTCTATAATGCTATTTTGAACTTTTATTGACAATTTGAATCTAAAAAAAATCCCCCATACAACCTTTAAAATATAATTAAAATATAATTGTTAAAAAAAAAAACACTTTACATTTAAAAACACTGTCACATTGTCAAATTTTACAATTCACTGGTGATGCAATTTTGCAATCACCGAACCAAATGACTCACATGTGTTTTTCCACTGCCCGTTTGTCCGTAGGCAAAGCAGGTGGCCATGCCCCTCTCAAAAATGGTCTCTACTAAGGGTCTGGCAGTGAACCTGTCAGTATAAACATACAGAGAGACAGATAAGCAGCCATTTACCAAAGCATAAACATGTCCGATCAAAACAAACCTGTAGACCATCTCATTAGTGGAGCTATCGTCAAACGCATAGTCAAAGCGAAATGTTTGGTTTTCCAGGTAACGTGTCAGGTCCACTTTCTGTTTGGGTTCATGTACCATCACCACGTCCTTACTGGGAATGGTGATCACATCCAAGTCCTTCATGGCCAACTCTAAATGACAAAATAATAACATAATGAAATTCCCTCTCTTCAAATAGGAAAAGTGTTTAATGCATGGTTTTAGTGAAGTATTTTTACCTTTTTTGTTCAGTGGACGCTTCCTCACACAAACACAGATCCTATGCTCCTCAATCTATGTAGCAAATTACAAACAATTTTAAAAAGTCTACAAGAGAAAAAAGTGTTTAAAGTACCAACCAGATCTGCTGTTGTCAAAGGTCGGTAGTCTAAACTGGCTCTGAAATCTCTGATCATGTACATAATCTCAAAGTTGGGGATGGTAGTGTCCACTTCCTGAGAAAAGGTAAGATGAATATTAATTAGACTAATGCATACTATAGCTGTACAGTCTTTTATCACTGTGGACAGCGTACCTGCGCCCTCTTCTCCCTCAGCTCCTGTTGCTGAAGTCTTCGTCTCTCTCTCTTCTCTTGTAGTTTCTCCACCTCCTTCACACAATTAGACTTTCTCCTTGCTGCCATGAAAAAGACAACCAATCACCTTATGTCTTTAAATTATCAGGTGGTCCACCCCTTTTTCACCAAGGCGCTGATTCTGAGCTGTGCCAACTTGGTTTTCTACTAACTAAGGGCTTGTTAACAAAGTGCTGCTATGACAAGACGGCTGTTAGTATTTGGTTGTTTTTCTTCAAACAGACGCCTCTAGTTTTTGTTATATTAATGCAAATACTGATATTGCTGTGCCCTATGCATAACTTAATAATAATTGCCAACTATTAAATGTAACTTTTATGTTTAGTTTTCCACTGTACACTGTACTGTTCTTGCCCAGCTGTTAACTGGTGTCAAGTCAGAGCCAATTTTTGGAACCAAGAGCAGCATTTTTTGAGTGTAAAGCGGCAGAGTCGGTCCTGAAAACATGGTGGAAAAGGGGTAGTTGTGAGGAGTTTGTAATAGGGCTGAGCAATTAATTTCATTTAATGATTACATTATTGCTTCAGTCAATTACAAAAGAGGTTGTAATCAAGACAACTGTAGTGATATGGCCACTTACCCTAAAAATTTGACCAAAGCCACTTATCTCCAGTGGCTTTTAATACATTTATCCTAACACAAATTACTATTCTACTGTTAAATTACAATACATCTTTATTGCCTAAACCTAGATAACTATTTAAAACAATCATGATTTCAATTATGACCCAAAAAAGTGTGATTATGATTTTTTTTTTTTTCCAAAACCCAGCAGCCCTTGTGCTACTGTCTCATTGTTAACTTTTTACTTGATTACACAAGTCAGATTTGCCCCAAGTATTAGATAACAAAGCCAAACACAGATCTAGCAAAGGCAAATGAGCAGCTGGTACACAGTGCCTCCACTCGAACACTAGCAGCTCTCACTATATAACAACAAAGAGCCTTCACACAACGTAAACTACACCGTCTCCTCCTTTTGCTCCAATCACTCAAGGGGCCACTTACCACAATGCAGTTTCCTTTAAAATGATCAAATTTAGGACTACAAAATGCTTAAGGTTATTTCAGTTGTCAGAGAGTTCATATTAGTGTCCAGATGTTTATTTTAATTAGTACCCAAAGATGTTTTGTGAATAACTTGAGATTTGTTTTGATGATAGTTGCTCCAGCTTCCCACTTGCTTAAGCACTGTAATGCTGGGCCAATATTAGCTCCAGACCTAGCACAAAATAAATAATCTGCATTAATCTGGGAGGAATTGATCTGGGTCAGCACAGGGGGTTTGGTGGCTCTGTAGTGGTCACTACTGCTTGAGACATTATATTCTCAAATATGGGAAAACATATTATCAGTCTTCTCATTTAAACTCTCATTTAAAAGCGACAGTGAGCAATGTAGAAGCTAAAAATGTGATTGTAACAGACAGAGGAACAGTGCCAAGGGCTTACCCACAGTGGTTGACTCAGCAGACACCAAGAGGGATGAGACTGCATAGCCAAAGACCAGCAGCAAAATTTAACTTTAGATTCACCAAAAACAATTTGCTCAAACAGTACCCCACATTAGTTTGGGTAGACAATTATGTCACTCTAATCATATGTCTAACACTGCATGGGTTGTATTGGGAGTTCTATGATCATAGGAGAAAATCACATGGGTGGGGAAACATGTAGTCGATACATACAAAGTTTGCAAGATCCCCTTCTGGACAGAAGTGGATGTAAGCTTTCTGTGACAAAGATGTGGTTAATGTAAACAAATATTTTAACAGGAGTGGATCTATTATTTACATGAGTCAGGCATAACATTATGACCACCTGCAGCACTGTATGCAAAGAATAATAATCCATTAAGTCTAAGTGCACAACAACTACACTGGTCCAAAGCTAAAGATTAAAACGCTGTTTTTACGACAACCGAAGGATGTTGAACAGAGACAAAATGCAATGTTCTGAAAATGGGAATAATTTGCCACAAAATCCAACCTTTTTGAAAGCTGTAGGTACCATGTCAGCTAAACACGAGCTGTTTGTTTTGATTGCTCTATGGAAAAAATGCTTTCTGGTTGCAGAGGATTTTTCACATTGCAGTACCAATGGTGTGTCTGCTAGTCCAGCTTGTGATAGGTTAAAGCTAGCAATAACCTATCCAGATTTTATAGTAGATCCAAGGCAAGTCTACGCTTCCCACAGGCATCAGTAACCAGTGATAGTCCGAGGACTTTTTCTGTGTCTAACCCATAAACCTTTAGGAGAAAATGTTGTCTAATAGAGCTAACACTCAGTGGCCATAATGCTGTCTGCTTTGTATATATAATGAGACTAGGGTAATTTGAATAAAATATTACTAGAAGGTTGCATTACCATTCTGTAGCTGTTGTTGAGTCTGAGCTTGAGTGGGCTGTGCAGGCTGGGAGGGAGGAGGAGGAGGGGCTGGTTCAGGCTGCTGAGGCTGCAAAGGTCGGCCCCGAGTGGGAAGTACTAAACAACACACATGCACAAGGTTAAAATGTGATCATTAAAGTTTTCTTTGTCAAAATCCCTTCACTCACCTCTGTTATCTCTGAACGGTGTCTCACTTTTATTGGGTGCTATTGTGCGCCGGTTCTGTTAGAAGGCAAGTTCAGATAGAATATACTAAATGGACTATTCATCTAAAATAAAGGCTTCTTCAGTCCAAATAACTGTACTAATGCAAAACAACAAGAGAATGATGTAAATTCAATTTAGTTCAAACTATTGAATCATTAATATAAATAAGTAATTCAATACAAATGTTGAACTTAATGCTCTGCCCAACTCTTCAAATTTCCAAACAAATATTTTTTTCCACCAAACAATTCAATATTCTTGTTTGAAACATATTGAGCATTCATGGCACATCTAAGCTAGGTCTAACCAGACAGTTTCAGTTGAGAAGACTGAAAACAAACCTTTGCGATTTTGCTAGATTTGATGCCTGTGGGCGTTGGTGGAGGAGGAGTTTCAGGACTGGGGGAGATCTCCTCCTCTGGTGCTACATCTGGATTAAGTGCAAATATGCTTTCCAAATCAATCTGTGGGGAAAATAAGAGTTAGCATGAATTACTTCATGTTTACAACATCATAAATATTTAGTATTTAGTATTTTAGTATTACAAAAATGAGTACAATCAGTGAATGTAATATAATTACAAAGCATCAATTAAAGACTGTGTCATAACATCAGTTGTGTCAGAGTGTGAGGCTGCGTGAGAATGTAATACATGCAGAGTGGTTGTATAATCTTCACGGGACTTTAATGATTCATTATTTATTACTCTAAAAAAGAGAAGGGAAATAACAAGGGTTCACCTCTTTCCCTTTTGTGTCTCCATTTTCGATCCACTCCACAGTGACACTCTCATTGTCCTCATTGAGCGAGGTCACCATTGCCTGATGTATGCGTCCTGTCAAAGGAAACACATTATGAGGTCAGAAGTCCTACAAGCCAGCAACAAAAATATATAAAATTGTGTTTGAAATATGAAGCTCAAACACAAATACAATGCTATGGATGTAAAGATCATAAACTCAAAGTCCTCTGTATAGTGCAGAGAAGCAGACTGTTCTTGTATGTATTATTTAGAGACGCTAGAGGCGTAACTAGTGTTCACTGTTCACACATGCTCTTAGCATTTTACAGAGCTACAAAGTGAAATGTTATGGTAGGACTGAGCGATGTTATAATACAAATTTATTTCCTGATCTGATCCCTGCGATCATCTGCTATTGTGATGGAGTGCTTTTATGTTTAATGCAGTTCTTTTGTTGGTCTGCCCCTGTCATACTGAGTAACAGGTGGATTTAAAATCAACCCCAATCAAGTGTGAACTCAAAAGAAACAAACAGAGTAGTTTCTTTACAAAGACAGCATACAGACATGTACATGAATCGTGATATGCAATATTTGTTTTCAGGCATATCTCCCACGTCTACCCCTTATGTTAAAGTAAAACCATGAACTCACAGCCCTAAGAATAGGAAGAAAAATAAGGACATATAATCCTATACAGGGACTAGGTGGTTTATGGTAACCCCTTGGCAACAGTCATGGCAGCTGCATCACAACCGGCATGTGATCCTGTGCCACACCTTTCAATATGTTAGAGAAGTTCAAATAGCAAAAGCACACCGCCACACTGAAAGATAAAACTAAGAAACATCTCAAGATACTATTTATTTGATATTTGATTATTATTATTTTGTCATGGAAAGCACATGATAATGTTTCACATTTTTGATGTTAGTGTATTAGCTTCCTCTGATGCAGCCTTTCCCATTAATAGAGGAGAGTATGGTGGTCTCCCATGGTCTAATTTTTGCCACCATTGTCTTAAAAGAAGCTGAACAAAAATTGGTGATGCAAATGCTACTTTATGGGTCTAGTATTGTCAAAAGAAACCATATAGAGGTAAATATATTTAATTTGTCATTAGTGCTTTTTCTGATTGACAGAAGACAATAAGCGACATTTATACTCTAAAAATGTTATTAAATAAAATTATTCAAATATGGATTGTCTGTGCCACCTTAGTCTTAGGATGTATGTAAAATCCCTCAGTCGTCCAGGTAGAATCCATGGCAAAAAAAAGGAGAAAATTTAATTTGACAACTGGACATAGTTTATTTGGTTGAATACGTTTCGCAGCTCATCCAAGCTGCTTCCTCAGTTCTGGTCAGATGCTGGCGGACACTGCTTTATATCTGCCTGAAGGGAGGAGCTAATTACAATGAAAATTACAATGACCAACTGAAACTGTATTTAAATATGTGTTGTCTCAGAGTAATTTTCATTGTAATTAGCTCCTCCCTTCAAGCAGATATAAAGCAGTGTCCGCCAGCATCTGACCAGAACTGAGGAAGCAGCTTGGATGAGCTGCGAAACGTATTCAACCAAATAAACTATGTCCAGTTGTCAAATTAAATTTTCTCCTTTTTTTTTGCCACCTTAGTCTTAGAATAAACCTTTGGAAAACACTGATGTGGATGTGTAATTTCACTTAGCCTAATTCCACAGCAGAGATGTAGCAACAGTGGTTTCCTACAGCAGCTGACCTGATGATTGTTTGTAAATGAATGCACTGATTCTACTGTGTCCCACTTTACACTGAAACCAGGATGAATGAGTGACACTGACCAAAAGCCAGTCTGGAGGACACACAGGGCAATACTGAATATTGAGAACTTCCATTATAAAAGTGTGTTATAAACAAAACAGAGGCCACTGTTATAAACAGACAATCCTCTGCAAGTGGTGGAGTTTAGACTTTTGGGGTGAACAAATTTGAGAATTAGAATTAATTCTGAAAGCCATTTGTATTTGTTTTTAACGAAACAATAAAAATGAACCACAAATCATGATGGATTAATATGAGGGAAAAAAATGTCCAGCCCCACATACAGTACTGAAAAAGTAAGGAGATTGTTACATTTAGAATTATTATAAAATATGAAATATATGCTGGGTAGAAAACCCCCCAAGGGAGCTCAACCCCTGAATTCGGTAGAATTGATCTCTATGGGGATGTAATACAAGATTTGACATTTCACCCATAGGCTTATGGTCTCAAACAGATGCAAAGAAGTTTTAAAGAAGTTTTAAATACAACTGACATTATACTGTTATGTGTACTAACTGAATTTAATGTTCAGTTGAAACTAAAAACAAAGCAAGTACTGCTATATTGTATACTAGTGAACAACTTTTAAAGCTGAGAGGCTCAGACATTAAATTTGATACTGTGTCAACAATATATCTTCAGGTTAAACGTGGGTGTTACACAAAGCTGCACCAAAGATGTTTTCTACTATCTTTAAATAAACACACCCTTGTCTCACATCTTTGACTAGGTAATGTGTCATCGTCCATTCATTGTTTTAAGTACTATAAAGTGGGTGTTGCCTAATCCTGGCGGGTGAACTGTACTTGCTCAAATACTGATGTGCTCATGACTGTCCCTGAAGCAGGACAAGTATAATAGCAGACCAAATAAAGATGGCATTCACTTGGGGAAAAAGTCACAGAACAAGTTTACCTTACAGACCAAGTTCCTACATTGAACTAACAAGAGCACAATGCAGTGAATGTGCTTTGATGTCAACTTCCTGTCATTTCATTATACAAAAACGATAACTATGTCAACTTTCAGCTACAAAGAGAAAAGAATCAGATACAAGGGGCTCTGTAAAATGAAGTCTTTTAGTTTGTGAAAAAAGTTGTATCTTTGTTAACATAACAACAAGTGTGTGTGGATGTGAAAACACAAAACAATACTCATCAATTATTAAGACGCATCGCAAATGCAACCCAGAAGCAAACATCTGTTGATTAAGATAAGTGAATCCTTGTTAGCTTAGCACCCCAGCCTTATAAAGCCGGTGAAGCTAGCATTAGCCACAGACAGAGCTAATCTCCGGTGACTCTTGTTTAAACTAAAATGTCCATATTTACTTTTTAGTCATACGGAATATTCGATGTGAAATATAATACAGTTCTTCAAGGGTGGTAATTAATGTTAGGCCCAAATATAAACCAAACCAGAGAACAGGATATGCCTAATATACTGTTTAGCCATAAATATAATGGCTGCAAGCGAAGTATCGTCCATTCAAAGGCTCTCCACCCAGAGAGCAGCTTATGTTACCCTCTTCGAGCAGTGAGGACGTAAATGTGACGCTGGGTGTGCAACAAGAACAACGGCTGCTGTATCCAACAACAAAGATCCCCAACAACTTGCTCTGTGCGATGGGAAAAGACACAAACTTACCATCACTGCGCTTTATCTCAACATATGTACCGACGACTATCTTCCCGAAAGCCGACGCCATTCTACATTACTTAGAAATATGCAAAAATCGAACAAAACATTAATTTCCAGCCGGGTACAGCAGCAGATCGTCTTGGCCAGGCTTTGGGCTCAGAGGATGCAGAGGAGGCGGCGGCATTACGTCGCCGTCAGGAAAATCTGCCTGACTTCCGGTCTGTATTTTCTAAATAAAAGCATGCACCTTGGATTCATAGCACGGGTCTTAGCAGCCAAACAGTCAAGTAATGTGGTTGTGATTAATAATTTACTATGAACGTGTGCCATATGGCACATATTAGCTATTTACATTTTATTGAAGCCTACCAACAGCAGTTGTATTAACTAGACTTTTTAATTTTAATACTGAATAATTCCACATTTACACCCGTTTATTTATCTCCTTTTCACTGACTAGGTGCATATACTATAAATTTGGCGGTTAAATATCGCCACCTTCTGGCATTAATGTGTAACTTTCAAACTTTCAAAAGGGAGAGAGCACTTTGAATGAAAAACTTATGTCTGGCATGCATCACACCACTTCGTGCCTCTGGTAGGTATTTTTTGAGTTTAACACAACATGGTTTAACATGAGCATATCATTATATTGGCACTTTGAATTGCGCTAATGTAATTTAATCAAGGCGACGGCTGCTATATCTACATCGCATATTACAATTGGGTTATAGTAATTATTTGGCTAGGCTATCTAGGCCACGTGATAATATAGCCAGAAATGTTGACAGAGTGCATTTTATGAACAACTAATTTCAACAAATCAGCTAGGGCAAACCCTAGGTTAATCAGCTCATCCTACCCCCAGTAGTTAGGATCTTTTTCTTTCCAGAAGCTACCAGCTTTCTCTAGGATACTCCAGCTGTCAGACCCCCATCACACTTGGCCTCACACTCCCCCCACACGTCACTCTGGCATCAGGCATTTGCTAGTGTGTTCTCAGCTGTCTGTGCTCTAAATAGAACTTATCAGGGGTAGTCCATCCCCTGGGGGTGTAAGCCCCAGAATTATATTTTCTGAACAATAATGCCTCACTTAAGAGGGAAGTTAATAAGCACACATGGAGGAAGAATGTGTGGTAAAATTTAGCATTTAATAAATCATTAATAATGATTTTTTCTTATGTGACAGTAACATCTGAGTCTTTAAGATGAACCCCCAAACAGACACAGGCAGTCCCCCTTGGTTGGGTCCCACCTCATTCAGATTCTCTAAATATAAACAGAAGTGTTGGAGGGGCAAGGTTACTAAGAGCAAGAGAAAAGTTTGAAACGGTTCTGACATAGATCCAGACAACAAGAGACTTGAACGCAGAAGAAACTTTGAAGAGGACTGCATACTCAACAGAAAACTAAAGGTACAGGATCTTTTTTTTATTTGTTTTGTTATTGCATTGGGGAAGGTGCATTTGTTGTAAGGGATAGAGATGGGTGCGAGAGCATGCCCAAATAAGGTCTGGGGGGAGGCCATTTAAAGTTAGAGATAACACGTGGATAGCCATTTGCTCTAGAACATTCAGAGCAGTAGGACTCAAATTAGAGGAAGGTAAGGCCAATTTATTTTATTTTTTTTTTTTTCATTAGACACCGCTTGTGATTTTTGTAATGACTTGTATTGTGCAACTGATAATTATTTAAAAAAAAAAAAAAAAAGCTGTTTGATATGAAGAGCAACTGCTTATAATATTTTGTACTCCTTTTCAAAGAAAAATTTTTGTACTAAGTATTACCAAATAAGTCACTATTGCTGTGTGTTTTCAGATGGGTGATCCAATCCAGTTGAAAGATGAAGGAAATAAATTCTTCCAGGCTGGAGATATTGACAAAGCCATTGCGTGCTACACAAATGCCATCAAAGAGTGCAAAGAAAAAAAAGTGTTGGCTGTTATTTACAGAAACCGATCTGCATGTTATTTGAAGAAGGTAAACGATCAAAAAGAACACACTGTTTGAGACTGATATAGAAAGTTTTATAATTCACAAAGTATTTAAACTTTTCTCCTCTTATAGGAAAATTATTCTGGTGCAGTCAATGATGCAACAAAAGGTACCGTAATACAGCTGTCGGCAAAATTTGCAAATATATAACACAAAATATTATAATTTAATCAAGCTTCATTCTATTTTTGTTCTAGCCATTGATGTTGATGCAGCCGACATAAAGGCCCTGTACAGACGATGTCAGGCTCTGGAAAAACTAGGAAAATTAGACATGGCTTTCAAAGATGTACAGAGATGTGCAACTATTGAACCAAAAAACAAAACATTCCTGGAGACTCTACGAAGGTTAGGAGCAGAAATCCAAGCCAAGGTATATAGAGTTTAATTAAATATTGTATTGATCAAGAATACATTTATTTATTATTGTTGGTGTGACTTATCACTAATTTATTTCGCAGCTCAAGACATCATTTTCCACAGATTCAAGAGTACAAAACATGTTCGACATTCTTCTTGATGAAGAAATGGAAACAGACAAAAAAGAAAAAGTGAGTATTTTATATACAAAATACCAAATTGTGTATTAGAATATAATTGATACCTGAGTGTTTTTGTCTCTTTTCTGTAGGCAGCCAATAACTTGATAGTGCTGTCTCGGGAAGATGCAGGAGCAGAGAGGATCTTCCAGAATAATGGCATCCCGCTGCTGCTCAACATGATCGAGACCGGAAAACCTGAGATGATCCTGGCAGCTGTCCGCACACTGTCAGGAATGTGCACAGGACACAAGGCCAGGGTGAGTACACGTGTGTGCTTCAAAACAACAAAACAAATCCATCCATCCATTTTCTTCCGCTTATCCGAGGCCGGGTCGCGGGGGCAACAGTCTAAGCAGGGACTCCCAGACTTCCCTCACCCCGGACACTTCCTCTAGTTCCTCCGGGGGGACCCCGAGGCGTTCTTCCCCAGGGGCCTCCTCCCCGTGGGACCAGAACACCTCCCAGGGGAGGTGTCCAGGAAGCATCCGGAACAGATGCCCGAGCCACCTCAGCTGACTCCTCTCGACGTGGAGGAGCAGCGGCTCTACTCCGAGCTCCTCCCGTGTGACTGAGCTCCTAACCGTATCTCTAAGTGAGCACCCAGCCACTCTGCAGAGGAAACTCATTTCGGCCGCTTGTATCTGTGATCTTGTCCTTTCGGTCATTACCCAAAGCTCATGACCATAGGTGAGGGTAGGAACTTAGAATCCTCAAGCACCCGATGGAGAGTATAGAGCTGGTCCAGTGTTCCGCAGCCGGGATGAAAACCACACTGCTCCTGAATCCGAGGTTTCTCCTCTCCAGTACCCTGGAATCGACCTTACCGGGGAGGCTGGGGAGTGTGATTCCCCGGCAGTTGGAACACACCCTCCGGTCCCCCTTCTTAAACAGAGGGACCACCACCCCTGTCTGCCAGTCCAGAGGTACTGTCCCCGACTGCCACGTGATGTTGCAGAGACGTGTCAGCCAAAACAGTCCCACAATATCCAGAGACTTAAGATACTCAGGACGGATCTCATCCACCACTGAAGCCTTGCCACTGAGGAGCTTGCCAACCACCTCAGTGACTTCAGCCAGGGTGATGGACAAGTCCGCCTCCGAGTCCCCAGCCTCTGCTTCCTCCTCAGAAATACTTTGAGGAGATCCTCAAAGTATTCCTTCCACCGTCCGACAACATCCCCAGCTCTCCACCTGCACCATAAACAGTGTTGGTGAAGCACTGCTACCCCCTCCTGAGGCGTCGCGCAGTTTGCCAGAATTTCTTTGCGGCTGTCCGATAGTTCTCCTCCATGGCCTCGCCGAATTCCTCCCAACCCCAAGTTTTTGCCTCTGTGACCGCCCGGGCTGCAGCATGCTTGGCCCGCCAGTACCTTTCAGCTGCCTCAGGAGCCCCACGAGCCAACAAGGCCCTCTTCAGCCTGACAGCATCCCTTACTTCCGGGGTCCACCACCGGGTTCAGGGATTGCCGCCACGACAGGCACCACAGACCTTACGACCACAGCTATGAACGGCAGCATTGGCAATAGAGGCCGAGAACAAAGCCCACTCAGACTCTATGTCCCCAGCCTCCCCCAGAATCTGAGAGAAGCTCTCCCGGAGTTGTGAGTTGAAGGTCCCTCTGACAGAGGGCTCTGCCAGATGTTCCTAACAGACCTTCACTATACACTTGGGCCTGCCAGGTCTTTCCGGCTTCCTCCTCCGCCAGCGGACCCAACTCACAACCAGGTGGTGATCGGTTGACAGCTCTGCCCTTCTCTTCACCCGAGTGTCCAAGACACGCGGCCGAAGGTCAGATGACACGACAACAAAGTTGATCATTGACCTCCGGCCTAGGGTGTCCTGGTGCCACGTACACTGGTGGGCACCCTTCTGCTCGAACATGGTGTCCATTATGGACAAACCGTGGCTAGCACAGAAGTCCAATAACAGGACATCACTCGGGTTCAGATCAGGGAGGCCGTTCCTCCCAATCACCCCTCTCCAGGTGTCACTGTCGTTTCCCACGTGGGCCTTGAAGTCCCCCAGTAGAACAACAGAGTCCCCAGTCGGTGCACTATCCAGTACCCCTCCCAGAGACTCCAAGAAGGCCGGGTACTCTGCACTGCTGTTCGGCCTGTAGGCTGACACAACAGTGAGAGACCTGTCCCCGACCCGAAGGCGCAGGGACGCGACCCTCTCATTCACCGGGTGAACTCCAACACACGGCGGCTGAGCTGTGGGGCAATGAGCAGGCCAACACCTGCCCGCTGCCACGCCAGAGAAATGGAGAGTCCAGCCCCCCTCAAGGAGTTGGGTTCCAGAGCACAAGCTGTGCGTGGAGGTGAGGCCAACTAAGCTCGGGCCCCTTTCCCCCCAAGTGAGGTGACATTCCATGTCCCCAGAGCTAGTCTCCATGTCCGGAGATCCAGTCGCCGAGGCCCCTGCCTTCGACTGCCGCCCAGATCTCTCTGCACCAGCCCCCCATGAATCCTCCTGCGGGTGGTGGGTCCACAGGAGGACGGCCCCAGAGGCTCGCTGTCGATCACCCACCCCAAGCCTGGCTCCAGGGTGGGGCCCCGGTAATGCCAATCCGGGTGACGTAGCTGGCCTTGATCTGTTTCTTGTCATGGGGGCTTCTGAACCGCTCTTAGTCTGACCTGTCACCCAGGACTTGTTTGCCTTGGTTGATCCTACCAGGGGCATGAAGCCCCTGACAACATAGCTCCGGGGATCATTCGGGCACTTAAACCCCTCCATCACGTTAAGGTGGCAGTTCAAGGAGGGGCTTCAAAACAACAAAACAAATCAAATCAAAACAAAAAAGCATACAGTAGTTCAGTGCTAACTTAGTTTGTTTATGTCCTCAACAGGCTATGGCAGTTGTTCACATGGTTGGTGTTGAGAAGTTGTGCAGCATCATGGCAGTGGACAATGAGGAGATTGCACTGGCTACTTGTAATTTATTCCAGTGTGTGTATGACTCCCTGACTGGAGCAGACAAACGGGAGTATGGGAAAGAGGAAGCTCTGGTTTTAGGTAACTACAGTATATATTAAAAAATGAAAGGAGCTTAAAAAAATAAAAGTCTCTACTTTATGAACAAAGCTTAAATGGATATTTTGTGTCATATTTTAGATGCATCAAAGCTGCTGAAGACTATTCTGATGTCCTTGTTGGAAATGGTTGCCAGCAGTAAGGTATCTGGTCATGGGAGAGATCAGGCGCTGAATCTCTTGAGTAAAAATGTCCCTCGTACAAACAAGAAGGACCCAGACCACAGCAGATCACTGTTCACTATTGACCATGGTGAGTTATACTGTATTAAGAAGTCTTTATTAAAATTACTTTATTTGTCTTTCATACTAAACTAAATTATTTTCCAGGTTTGAAAAAGATCCTTAAAGTATGTGGTCAAATCCCAGATCTCCCAAACCAGCTGCCCCTGACAGAAAACACACAGCTTATCGCCAGTGTGCTTTTGAACAAACTCTACGATGACCTCAAATGTGACCCAGAACGACAGAACTACAAAGATATCTGTGATGATTATGTTAAGTAAGTTTACTGTAAAATAATTTACTTCACCAAGTCAATCCATTTGAGAATTATTTAAAAAAAAAAAAAAAAAATCAGAACTGTTGCCGTAGCAATTCATAATTTAAAACAAAATATGATATCTTTTGAATGGGGAAAATGTTGCATGTAGCAGAAAGCAGTTAAAACAGTTATAATATATTTGCTGAATCACTTATAATATATTTATTATATTTATCATGTGTTTCATAGATCTAAAATTGACCCCAATGACATGGACAAAACCATCCATGCCATCAACGTGATCTCAGGCTTGCTGCAGGGTCCCTTTGATGTGGGTAACGCTCTGGTGGGACAGCAGGGTATTATGGAGATGATGGTCGCTCTGTGTGGGTCTGACCGTGAGGTGGACCAGATGGTGGCTGTGGAGGCTCTCATTCATGCCTCTTCAAAGATGAGCCGCGCAGGCTTCATCATCACCAATGGAGTGTCCCTGCTCAAAGACATCTACAAGAAAACCAAGAATGAGAAGATTAAGATCCGTGCACTTGTGGTAAGTGGATAGACAGTAACAAACTAGATTCACGCCATGTTAACCTCATCTTGAGTTTACAAGATTTTTAAAAATTGAAGAACTATGGTTTTAGGTATCTCTAAATGTTCTTTTTCATAAATGTGCATACTCATGTGCTTTATTTTTTTAATTTAGGGTCTCTGTAAACTGGGCTCAGCGGGCGGTGACGATTACGCCCTGAGGCAGTTTGCTGAAGGCTCTACTGAGAAGTTGGCTAAGCAGTGTAGAAAGTAAGAAACCCTTAGTGACAATACAAAAGCTTTCATTGAATGTAATGTAAACAACATTAACTCAATGTTTTCTGTTGTCCTACAGGTGGCTGTGTAATCCTCAGATTGACACCAAAACAAGAAAGTGGGCTATTGAGGGTCTTGCTTATCTGACCAATGATGCAGATGTGAAGGATGACTTCGTTGAGGATGAACTTGCACTGAAAGCCATGTTTGAACTGGCCAAGGTGTAGAGACACAAGATATACTGCTGATTTGTACATACTTCAATGTCAATACGCATATACTAATATCTTTCTTGTTTCTCTGTTCAGTCAAAGGATAAAACTATCTTGTATTCAGTTGCTGCCACTTTGGTTAATTGCACAAATTGCTATGATAAGAAAGAAATACTCCCTGAGCTGGTCCAACTCGCTAAGTTCTCAAAGCAGCACGTACCGGAGCAGCACCCGAAAGACAAAAAGGATTTTGTGATGAAGAGAGTGAAGAGGCTGCTGAAGGCTGGGATCATATCCGCCCTCGCTGTCATGGTTAAAGCAGACAACTCCATTCTTACCGATCAGACCAAAGAGATGATGGCAAGGCAAGCGAACTCACATAGAAAAAGATATTGACAACGTATCATCATATTTTTATTGTTTTTGGAGACTTACCATTATGTTTCTGCTTGTAGAGTTTTCTTGGCTCTATCAGAGGACCCTAAAGACCGTGGTACCATTGTTGCCCACGGTGGTGGAAAGGTGATTTAACATATTTGTATTTACTATTTATATTTAACACAACTTTATATATGGTGAAAATCCTTTAGTTTAGCTACTTTAACTGCATTATGCCTAAATGTGAGAATCCAAAATTAATGAAATGTAAAGGGCTATATTAATACAATACTGTTTCTCGCCATTCAGGCTTTAATCCCTCTGGCTCTGGAAGGAACTGATACTGGAAAAGTGAGGGCCAGTCACGCTATTGCCAAAATTGCAGCCATTTCAAACCCAGAAATTGCATTCCCGGGAGAAAGGGTAAGAAGACTGATCTAATCTAATCAAAAGTAATATTTTTGTAATATTCCCAAACATATGCCTTTAATGCAGTTTCTCTTTGTGCCTCTTGTGACAGGTGTATGAAGTTGTTCGTCCCTTAGTCAGCCTGTTGAGCACTGATAAAGAAGGAGTGCAGAACTTTGAAGCGCTCAGAGGTCTCACTAACTTGGCTGGTTTCAGTGAGAAGCTAAGGTAACATATCTTCAGTTTTATGTATTATTAAGAATATCTCCTCAACTTATAGACTTATCTTCTTGAGAGGGTCTAAACAATAAGTCCCACAACATTATTAGAGCAAGGTTGAAATTTACACATATTTTCTTTTTGCAGAGTAAAGATTGTGAAGGAAAAAGCCCTGCCAGAAATTGAGAACTACATGTTTGAGGAGAATGAGAAGATCAGACAAGCTGCTACTGAGTGTATGTGCAACCTTGTGACATGCAAAGAGGTATAGATATAATGTTCAAAATAAATCCTCACCAAATGCAAAATAAAATCTTTATTGATTGTATCTTTATTCACTGCTATAGGTTCAGGATCGTTATTTGGAGGATGGTAATGACAAGCTGAAGCTGTTGGTGCTGCTGTGTGGTGAGGATGATGATAAACTCCAAATTGCTGCGGCAGGCGCGCTGGCCATGCTCACGGCGGCACAGAAGAAACTCTGCAAGAAAATGACAGTTGTGGTGAGTGCACACAGGTTTTCTGAAATACCAGAGTGAAGAAGAAACATGCTTGTATGAGAATGAGCCCAAGACAAAATAACAAGTGAAGATCAGGGGTGGGCGATATTTATTATTTATTTAATTATTCTCATAATGATGCAACCCATCAGAAATTTGCTTAAACTTGCAAATGCCTTTGTTGAGACTGACAATACATTTAACAATTTACAATACATTTAAGACAATACATTTTAACTTTGCTTATCTTCAGAACAGAATGATATTATCCATACTATGATATGTTGCCCTCTAATAAGTAATATTTTATGCTCCCTTTAGAGATTAGTAGCCAGGGTACTATTTTCTCTCAGTAAACCAACAAATTATACAATTAAATAAATACATCACAATTGTGGCATTTAAGGATTAATTTGGCATATACTAAACTCTATATATACTCTAGACTCTTGTTCTGTAAAATTAATATTGATGTGAATATTTCACCTACAGACTGCCCAGTGGTTGGAGATCCTACAGCGTCTTTGCCTCCACCCAAACCCATACATCCAGCACCGCGGCATCGTCACTGTCTACAACATGCTCAACTCAGACGACATGGAGCTGAGCAAGAAGCTGATTGAGAGCGAGCTTCTAGAGATCCTGTCTGTGATCGGAAAAGCTGCGGACAATCCCAAACGCCAGGATCCCATAAATGCAGCACGAGAATGCCTGACCAAGGCTATGGACCTGGGCCTCATTAAACCATTCACCAGTGGCTCCTAAGATGGTCACTACTATTCAATCTCCAAGCATCAATCTGTTCGAGACATTTTAAAGCTTTTTTTTTTACAGTGAAGATATTTATTGACTTGCATTCTCTCAAGAGCAAACAATGTTTGCAATATTTAAACTAATTTCTTTTGTAGAAAGAAATGGCGATGTATGTTTGAAAATAAAATTGTGAGTCATTTTTTTGAAGACTAATTTTCATATTGTATTTTACTTGCTATACTTTTGATTAAAAAAATGTTAATTGATTGATATTTTATTTGTTTTTGTGTTCCAATTTAACATTTTGAATATATACCTACTGTTCTTCCTTGTTGGGTTACCCTGCCCTGTGCTCAACTGTAAAACATTTCTATTTCTGAATTAATATTTGTAATATTAGTATTTATGTTATTTTTTTATGGCTATAAATCCCAGATGTATGAAGGTATAATGAGCACAAAGATTGCTGTGTTCATCGTTTTGAGAATTTACCAATTAAGCTTGACAAATTCGTATGTAGAACACAGCTACACTTCCACTATGGTGGGATATTTAGTAGTAGTTTATTTCTAGTTTTATAAACAAAATGAGGGCAGATTTTTTTTTGTTTGTTTGTTTTGTTTTGTTTTGTTTTACATCACCCAGGTCCCATAGGCCAACATCATGCAGGACTTTTTACGCAGTCCTGCAGGGGGCATGTTGGAGTTACTTATCCTGTTTCCATCCTCATTACAGTTGAACACAGAGATGGCTCTACGTCAGGACGCAGGGCTGGGACAGAGCACGGGGCTTCTCTTCTCACTGTGGAGCTCTTCAGTGATATTCAGCGGCCGGTGGTGAGAGCGCGGCAAACTGCGTATATCCACTGAACCGCGTTTGCCAGTGGTGCCGTGGGAAACGACGCAGTAACGACGTAAGATTTCTTCAAAGACTGCAGCACAACGTGACTTCTACAGAGGCATACAGCTGTGAGTTTTTCTTTTTCACACGACATTTTTGGCCTTTAAAAGATTGCAGCTGTTAACTTCAATGGCACATACGTGTTATGGATCACTTCCTGCGCGTGAGGGACAGGTGGAAACGGCAGGTGTTGTTTTCTCAGCAACTATAGCGAACAGTAGTGTGATGATGGATATAATATTTCAAAAACACGGACCAGGCCTAAAACAATATATTTCTTCACTAACAGGCCATTTTGCAGTTATGTTTGCTTACTTGTACATGTTATGCTGTAAATGCTAAAAGATGTGGAAAGCTGGTTAGTTAAGTGTATACATACATTGAAACTGTCTATCTTACGCAGGGAAAGCCACTGTTATGAACTTTGGCTCTTCAGAGGTGTGTTAATAAATGTTGAATTATGTTTTAGTTTGAGTGTCAAACGACTCTGAGAAGTGTGGGGGCGACCTGCCCACATAAAGTGTGACTCTGCTATAATCATTGAGGATACAGTGTCCCTTTGGCCTCAAGATTGTCCCCATTATCACTGCACTTTGCAGTCAAGTGCCACATTTCTCTTCTTGATACCACTAGCAGCCAGGCTCAATGTGCCCCCTCTGTATAGAATTGGGCTGATAAATAAGATACAGTACAAAGCAATGGCATATGTTATGAACAAAGTAGGCATCCCAAGTAGTCTACAAATAGAAAACATTTTGAAACTTGGACATATTTGAAAATTAATTTCTGGATTTGCATGAAAATGTGTCAATTTGTAATTTTTTAAACAATTCATATTTTTAGACAATTGATATTTTACTTTATAATTTATTACACATTACTGTATCTTTTCAGTTTAAAAGATATATATATTTTTTATTTATTTATTCATCCTCTATGGAAAGAGGAGTCAAGTTCATTGTCATGACTCATATTGTATTAGCCAATCATATTCATAGAGGCAAATGATGATGTCACAATAATAATTAACTGTGACCTTGCCTTTCCCCATATTATACACCAAAGGAATTTTCCAAAACTACACATGACTTTATATCCATCACTGAATGATTTTCATGGGTTGTTCACACAATCTATCACTTAAACAAAATGGCTACTTATACAAATGGAGCCAGTCAGATCAGGTGATAGTTGGAGATGGACTTTGCTTGTCACGCTCTGAACACTTAGGTTCTAATTTGACTGAGAGGTAGTGATTGTGGCTGGAGGAGTTTGAAAGTGAAAACGACTCATGCAAACTCAGGGCTCTTCTGTGTAACAGCAGCCTGGCCTCTGCAGTGCAGCCTCTGTCTGCTGCAGCTCCATTTAACAGCTCCTCGTCACTGAGAACTGTTGTGTTATGTAATATTTCTGTTACCTGTAACTACAATTGTATTCAAAATAAGACGCAGGACTTCTTTAACCAGTCGGTTTTCTGAATACAAATAAGGAGAAATATGTTATGCAGTATTATTTGGATAGTCCTATCTTGGGTCAACATGGGTGCCAGTCTTTGCATATTGGTCTGACATAAATTTTATGCTACATTTCTTTTCTGATGTTTCTCCTTGTTTCCAGGCTTGGGAATGAAGGCACTTTGAGTGTGCAGTGTTTTATGAATTTCTAATAATTTTCATTACTCAGAGCATGCAGAGATTAATTGAAAATAGGCCCTATATTACCTCTATATTACCGTCTTCATTTACTGGGTTTAGGACCAGTGTACCCCACGTAGGTACAGTATACTGACTTTAGATTCTTGTTTTAATTTAAGCGCTCTAAACATAAAAGATGTATTTTTTGTAATAACCTTTGGCTTGCGCAGCATAACAGTGTGTGAGTGGATTCCAACTTGAATAATTCCAAAACAACATGCACATGAGGCTCATTTAGACAGTTACATAAGTCATTGCCTCCAACAGGAGTTCTCAGCCCTCTCTCATTCCTGATAATGGCCAAACAGACAATGTGCCCTCTGTCCACACGCAGGGGTGCGGCCTGGCAACGTGTCCAGTTGCATTCAAGATGTTGTGATAGAAAATACTTCTCCCCACAGCGATAATGAGATCCAGCAGTGTAGTGCTGCTGTGGGCACAGATTCACTTTACCTCACCGTGCTCTGTCAGTGCTGTCAGTAGTAAAAGGCTTGGTCATGCTAACAGCCTGTTTATTTGTTAATCAATGCATTTGCCCCCTTTACGTTGTATAGTGTGAGTGGTGAAGTTAATAAAAGGATCACAATGTAGCTCAAGAATATAAGTTCCATCTTTTACAAATAACTTTTTCAGTATTACTCTTTGTGAGTTATTTATTTTTTACAACACTTGAGTTTCATTTTTACAGCTAAGCTTATTCCTAATAAGGTGAGTACTTTTGCACTTGGTATAATCATTAAACAGTAATACTGATTGTGTTGCTAAATAGGCTTTCCTTGTCTTGTTATGTCAATGGGTAGTGACCCACATTCTCCATTGACCATGTGTAGGCCTGTTTGGCCCTTGTCTTGATGGTTTGTGCTTCTGTGAGGCACAGGCTGCACTACTCTGTATTTGTGCTATCATGGCGTTTATTGTACTCATTGAATGGGCAGGCTGTCCCCATGTCAGCAGATATAGTGCTGCTGATAACCGCTGCATCTCACTGCAAACCTTATGAGCCGTGTCTTATACTACTGCCTGGTGCCATGCTTACCTCAGCACACTAAGCTCTGTTACACATTTTATTATTTCTTTTTGTGAAAAACGCATTCAAATGCAGTGTTGAGACTCAAGGCACAGTCTTATGTAACGCCATGTATTTTGTGGCTCCCATTTAAACCCTGTAATTTCCTGTTTGTACAGGGTTAATCCCACCACAACTGTAAACAAACTACAATCACATGACTGGTTCATTGACTCACAACATTATCAGAGATCTTAATGACCTTCAGAGTTTCCTGAGCAGAGAAAGGACAAAAGGTGCCCAGAGGAACTGCAAAGTAGTCTGTGCAGCTCTTATTGGAACTGGTTGATGGACACAGACAACAATACTAAACCAAAATAGAAAACATAAAAACAGTAGAACACATATGTGAGAAGGGCTGGTGTCTGCGAAGACATATTTTAAAGTGACCCATTGAAATCCATACTTGTTTTATTGTACGTTGGAACAGCTCACCTTATGTTAACTTAGCATAAGAGGACCTTGGACTGCAGGGCTCGTTTATGCTGGATTTGGTCATGTGACTTTCCTGTCCAAGGGCTGTATCAAGGATTGCTTCTGCTGCTGGGGGAGTAACTGTGTAGTAATTGTCAGCATTTGTGTCACAATCACACTAAATCACACTAAATGGACATAGCTAACCTGCGTGTTTCTGATACATGATTTTAGAATTTTTAAAACCAGAGTTCAACTAAACAGTTAAATTTATCTTTAAACTTAAACAGTTTAAAACAATCTGCTTCTTTAAGAGCTGGCCAATCAGAGCAGATGATGAAGTGTTGTTATGGGCATATGTAGGTATAGTAAGGAGCAGAAACCACAGTGAGACCACCCTGGATTTGGACAATTGGGGCTTGTACTGTCAGTAACTCCTATAATTTGAAATGTAGAGCTAGTTATAATTCCACAGCTAGAATTCTACACAATTATAAGTTACAGACTGTATAAAGGAACTGTAACATCACCCATTGTCCGACCAAATGAAGTTCACTGAGGCTAGAGTGGGCAAATTTAAATCCAGTTCCATATTTGGAATAGGAATTGATTTATGGACAAAATAGCTAAATAAAAACACCAGGATCATGTAGAGCGGGTTAATATGAACATTTTAAGACCAAAATGATGAGACTGGCAGCAACAGACAGGCATCAACTTTGGCTCTAATACAAAGTGAACTGGAGCCAAAGTTAATGGAGCCGGAAGTGTGCTCACTGCCTACTGTGGCTAGCAAGTTAGCTATGTCCATTTACAGTTTATGGTACATGTTTAAAAATCTACTCAGTTACAGTAATGTGAGTAGTTGTTTTCCACCCTTGAAATGTTTTAAATAGTTTTTTTCATAGTTACATCATAAAATGGGATAAAACCTTGTTGAACTTTCCTAGAACTTTCCCTCCTCTGTTACTGGTCCATGGCCTCCTGTACTGCTCCAGTCCATCATGTGACGGCTGGACGCAGAGGGTGACCTCCACTTAATATGCAGCAGAGCAGACATACAACTCACAATCGCTACTGTACACAACACGCTGCAGTCTTTATGGGGCGTTTGGTTTATTGAGTGGGTACTAAACATAAGAAATACTTGTCTATTCTGGGGCTTTAAATGAGACCCATTATATAAAACTTAAATGAGTTTGTCCTATCGTATCCTATGTTAGGATTGTTTTCCCTCACTATGAGTTTAGTCAGTTGTATTACAATTGATATTTCATATTCTATAAGGACTAATTGATTCATCAATAGTTTTTCCCCAGATCAATCAATAATCTTAAATTTCAGCCCAAGGTCAGTTACATGATCAGATCAAAACAGAGACCCTAGTGCTTTAGCCCCCTTTAGTCAACTATTTGCTACACTGGGCATGTCTTTAGTCAAGCACGAATTTCTTGTCTAGTACATAGACATATAGTGAAAGCAGTTGTCACTTATATCTTACCAAATAAATTCAATGTTAGACTTTCCCACAAGCATTATAATGATGTTAGACGCTGCAGTCCCAGACCGCATAAAGATACATCTGTCTCACATAACATACATAAGTGTTGTCTTTACATTGCCTCTGCTGCTGACTGTGGGAAGGATGTTTAGTCTGGTTTGGATGTACTACTTTCACATTCAAACAGCAGGCAGCACTTTGAAGGTACAGCACAGTTTGTTCCTTTAAGCATGTTATCAAACCATAAAAAACGTTTTATTGTTAAGTTTTTGTTCAGAGGGCGAAAACTATGCACAGACCGCCTTTACTCTGCTGCTAGTTCACCACTTTATCCTCTTTGGACCACTTTTGATCCTGACCTAATTCTACTCTGTTTACTTTTGCCACAATTTGCGACTAAACTTTCTTTGTGGTGCCACTTCCAGTTAAGTGGGAATACCATTTATTTCTATGTAGAATTTGGGAAAATTTGCCCACTAAAAAAGTTGATTGATTTGTGTAAAATGTTCAGTGTTCACATGCATCAACTAGTTAACAATGTACATATTCTCTGGGAGGCTTTAAAACAACTTTGTAGTCCATATAAAACATATTTGCTGTGAAGATCGGCGACCCATTGCAAAATAATACAACCTGAATGACGATGACAGCGCCCATGGCAACTTCCAGTATAAGGTGAATACTACTGACCATTGGATAAGGTGGGGTGATATGATAATTAATAGCAATATTTTCCTCGTGTTTTTCTATCTCCGATTTTTTCTGAATTTCAACATAAATGTTTAATCATTGACATTACTGCAAAATTTGAGCACCTGAAGTCTGAACTCTGCACCACACCACGTGCTTTGAATGACAGCGGGTAGACTGCTGACGTCTTGATTAGAAAGACTCAAGCTGATCATTGATGAATAAAAAGAACTGAATCTAGAAAATGTGATCAATTTTACATCCGTACAACTGGAGAGACAGAGTCAGACATGCTCCTTATACAGCCATTTAGCCATTGTCAGTCTTGTTGAAATTCTTCAGGCTACATAGTATGAGGATAATTGGTGAGCTATGACCACCAATGCTATACTGAAAATGTACTTTTTAAAAATGATATAGGAAAAAAGATATTTCCTACCTTTTTACTTACAGTATATCACCTTCTGTCGCCTATCTCCTCTTTTTAGGATTCTTGTAAAATATTAACAGCAGTAATAAAATAAGGGGCTTTTTGACCATATGCACAATTAATAAGATGCCCCACTCTCCTGCAGGCTGCACTAAGCTGATTTCTGTGCATCTCCTTGATTTTATCTGCCTAAATGCAGATATCAGTACTTATCTAAAGTCTGTTGTAGACTGAGAAGGTTAGAGAAGGTGGAGCAGCCGTTAGCCCTGGGCATTACTAGCCTCCTGTTGATTCTCCATTGTGTTTCAGGTCTGCTGCAGTAATCCAATATTACCCTGGGACTCAAGCTGAGCGCCCATAACTTATTAGCTTTTTACTTATATTTAGTTAGGGCTGAGTTTTCCTGCTGTTAAGACATCTTTAAACGGTCAAAGTGGGCATCGTAGCAGACAGTCTGCAGAACTTGCCAAAATTGTCTTGGCTGAAAAAGCTGTTAGATTTGCACAGGGGCGGCTTCATTGTGCTGATGGTGATTCCTCCAAAGGAAGAAGAGAGAAATCTTACGTTGGGAGCTGTGTTTGGTCTACAGTGTTTGTTTGAAGAGAGGTTATATTTCTGAAGGGTGTTGTTGAGAAGAAAATCTACTGTAGGTTAAGTATTCTTATAAGGAACTTGATCATTATTATGAGCAGCTGTCAAAACGTCTCTTTTAATGCATTTGTGCATATGTGAACAGGTTTGAAATTTTTGAAATTCTGTTAAACATCTGGTGTGAGAGGAGAGAAAGATGGACAATGCTGTGTGTGAGAAGATGTTGGGGAGGATAAATCTAAAGTGGTGACTGAGCAATGAGTTTTCTGTTTGTATCAACTGTGTCAACTGTGTATCTAAATGTTTCTCTGCTAATGTTACGACTCAATATTTTTGTTATTTTTTGGAAAGTATATATAAAATATACACTACCAGTCAAGAGTTAGGACACACTGTCACATCCAGTGTTTTTTTCTTTATGTTTACCACTTTCTACATTTTAGATACAGAAGACATCAAATGTGTTAGTCTAAATAATAACTCCATGTTTAGTTCAGGCAGATTTATTCAGTAACCGCCATCTTCATGTGCACCGCAACAACAGCGACTCCTTCTCCTCACAGACAGGCATGTAACAAGTCCAAAAGGGAACTGTAGGGCCCCCTAACTGTAAGGCAGGTAAGGTAAACATAAAAACAAGAGCTAACAAAATGTTTGCTGCAAGTCAAGATTTGTGGAATTATGTAGTAAAGGAAAATTTAAATAAATCAAGCAAAATATGTTTTAAATATTTTATATTAAAATCCTCACAGTAATCACCCTTTGATTTGTTGACAGTGCTGCAAACCCTTGGCCTTCTCTCAATGAGCTTTATGATGAAGTCTTCTGAAATGGTTTTTACTTCACCGCTGGGACAGGGTCATAAGTGTCAGAAGTGCAAAGCAGTATTCAAAGTGTTTTAATCTAAAATCTATCTAAAATCTCAAAAAGTTATTTAGTTATTTTTGTTTGCTACATTCCATATGTGTCCAATCTTAGTTTTGATGCCTTCAGTGAGAATTTACAATGTAAATAATCATGGAAATAAAGAAGACAATTAAATGTAAAAGGGTTGAATCAGTTCACCAGTTACTGATTCAACAGAGCTCACTGCTCTGTATGGATTTTTTAAAATAGAAAATCCCAAAGGAAATGATCTTTTTAATACTATTCAGTTACCCTTTCTGTAGCCTCATTCATATACATTTTGCACAATATAACGGTCAGTTATACAAAGTGGCATTTTGCTACAAATCAAATATTCAGACAGTATTTTAGACAGATCATTTGCCACTAGGTTGACATGTCCATTCGTCTGTCTGACCCCTTTTTGTTGACTAAACGGTTACCCACAATCCTGCTGTTGTGTAGTGCAGGCCTCACACGGACTGTTCTGGAAACTGTGTGTTGGTGCTGCTTAGCTTTAGGGTCAGGTGAGAGGGGTCGAAACAGAGCATTCATACATTCATACATGGGCCACAGACTGTTGGATCTGTTATTTGGCTAGAGCAGAGTTACTACAACACTCACTAGCTGTAATGACACCTCCCACCACTCCAAGACAATATATTTAGTTTTGAAATTTTTGCATATCTTTAATTTTGTATACAATATATCATTCACTTCTTAGTCTACCTTGTGTATTGTGCCTGTCTCAAGCTTGGCTAAGTGAATATGGGTACATCAGAGAGGGCATCTGGAGACTTAATATGATAAATTAATATGCAAATGCAAATTGTATGCCCAAATGGAAAAAGACAAAAGTAAAGAAACACATAATTTATAGCGACAAACAAAACAACTCACTGATAAGCACCTACTTCAGAGATAGGAGTTTGCATCAAACTGACGATTTGGAAAACTTTTAAAAAGATTAACACAGTATGTCTGCTATAGGGTGCCAGTGGACAGTAGTGGTGACCGCTGAGACATAATGTTATTTGTGCTGACTGTGCAGTTTGTCCAGTGTAATACTCAGGAGGGGCAGGTGAATTTATATGCAGGTGGTGATGTGGCTGCAGATTTTGTCCAAACTTTGGTGGAGTTTCTATAAATCTCACATTTTCACTGAATGTTACTATTCCTCAAAGCACACAGAGTAACTGTGTAACCACTGTGGGTTGCAGGTTGTTTGTTACGCCCGTCAATCCACATTTTTAATCGCCCTGAGGGTCTCACATTCACTAATACATGATGTTTTATGCTTCATTTACATACAAACTGGAGATAGAGATAAAGTAAAGCTGTGACACAATACACAAAGAACAGAGAAAGAGAATACATGCAATACAGAAAATGTGTTGGCAATTATTAGTAATCATGGACACAAATCTGAAGCATAATTCAAAAAATGCTCAAATTGTACATTGTAAAAAATACCCTAATGATCATTTAAACATGTTTTCCAGTGTTCAACATCCAGTCCAGAGCTACAGACAATGGCCCAAACTCATTACCAAGGGATTTTGCCATGATTCACCAGGTGTTTCTCTAAGCAAGGCAAGTATGAGTTATAAATTGAGCTATATTCATATTTCAATATGGAGTCATTGCTAAAAGCTCAGTAACATTTGCTATGCTCTTCAGATGTCAACCACAACTGAAAATGGGATGGGAGGGGGCACAGCCAGAGAGAAAACATACAAAAAGGTAAGCTCCACTTGTAACTTTATTCCTGTTTTCTAACCTCTGTTTCAAATTCTTCAGTGAACAAGTTTCATACGCCAATGGTTTTTTGTATCATGTAATGTTTCTAAAAGTCCTTTTGCAGCACAAATGTCCTGAACCCTTTCATGGGGAGCTGCCATGAATCACTTTTTACTTAAGACAGCTTCACTTATTTACTGCACTGGATGTAACCATTTCCCTCTACTACTATTGGGGGTAGTTAGTCAAAGGTCAAAGTTTAGATCCTAAACAAAACATAATTACTCTGATACGCCATTTTTGTAGTTGTTTAATTGGTAGATTTTGGATTAAATGTGATTGTGTTACACTCTTTTTTTTCCTATTTTTTCCTATACAATGTGTTTTATAAGTAATACTCGAAAGAAAAATCCACAAACTATGAAACGCATCTTTATTCTCAATCTACCACAAATAACCTTCACATCCACTATATTAATTTTACCTGCCTCATTTCAATTATACTCTACCCATGAGTTTCAGAGTGATTAAAAAATGGGCAGTTGCCATACCGATTATATATTCTATAACCAGGAAGATGAAACTCATGAATAGCCCTAGAGAATGTTGTTTTATGCATATTATTTATAATGTTATTTCAGTGTGCCTCCTGCTATATCCTGCTATTTGGCTTGTACCCAGTCCAGACGTGTGTTTTGGTCTCTGATTTGACTTTCAAGAGAAGAAGAGACGCAAAAAAAAAAACAACAAGCAAACCACTATACGTCATTTACACAGCACTAAAACATCTTCATTTCCTAGACCACGTCATCGGCCTTGAAGGGGGCCATTCAGCTGGGCATTGGCTACACAGTGGGGAACCTGACCTCGAAACCTGACAGAGATGTCCTTATGCAAGACTTCTATGTGGTGGAGAGTGTTTTTCTGCCGAGGTGGGTGCTTTGACATACGTCAGAACGTAAAGGGCCAGTCGAGGTGTAGTGCACTTTATAATCACAGTTGAACCAAGGTCTCCTCCCTCAGAAACAGGGATGATGTAACTAACAAATCAAGGTTTTAACTAAACTATGCTTATGTAGCAACTGAGTCCATGAATAAGTAGGCTATATAGTATGCTTCTGTACTGTTTTCTGATCATGTATGCTTTTACAAAACTTCATATTTTTTTGTTCTGCTGTAATTTGATAGTCACTTTCTTACTTATTGAGGAGGAGAAGATTTTGAATTTGAATTTCTCCACTTATCTTTTATCTGAAAATACAGTGCATCTGCCTCGTTAACAAATTGAATGTAGAAAATCAAAGTTTTACATAAAGAAGCTGTCGAAGATTATCCTACCACCAGGAACTGCAAAACAAGCTTAAGATGGGTCTCCTACAGTTGTTGCAGTGTGTGTCAGATTCATGTTTTGGAGCTGTTTGAAAAATTACATCAGTGGCTTAAAGAAAGTCTTTATATAATCCACCACAAGCAAGGAATTCTCTGAAAGACGAACTACGAACAGTAGTGACTCGACAGGCATTGGATTTAAAACAGCGCTGAATGAAAAAAGGAATGAAAAGGAAGTGTGTCTCCACCTCAATATGCAAACTCCATATGGCTTATGCAAACCTGTGCTTGGCATGCAATGGCAGTTTTTACTGCCCAGTTCCTTAGCAACAACTAAATAAAGAGTATTGTTTGATCAATAAACGGTGAGCCAAAAACCTTCACCTGTATTTTAACAATTTACGCATCATACATTTAATTTATTCTGTTTAGAGAACCTTTATATTGAGCAAGTTCTGTTCCATTTTAACTTATGATTGATAAAACCACAGTGACATAATCAAATGTAGTTACATAAACCACTCAAATATGACATTGCAGAGTTTCTGAAGAAAAAAAAAAAAAGTTGGCATTTGACAATATTTTCCTTCTCATCTGGCTTCTCAGTTATTGGTTTTAGAACAGTTAAGAAATTGCAGTTTATTTTCAAAGTGTCTCCTCAGAGAGTGGTAAAATGATAGAGATGGCTTTACACTTGTATGTCTGACCTTCCCTCCATCTCTGCTCCTGTGGTCTCTCTACGGGGCTTCGCCTGGTTGTTTATCTTGTCAGTACACTCTTAGATGATGGGATTTGTCCCAGATCACTTGTGTATCTTTGACAACAAACGCACGGCCAGTTGGTTTCCTGATTAGATTGAATGGCACCAGCCCTACTGTTGTGTGTTAGGAAATGGTTACCAAGAGATTGTAGTGCCATCATGAGCAATTTGCTACTAATAGAGGCTAACTGTATCTCAGTGTTTTGGCTTTTGCTTATGTTTAACAGAGCAACCAACATTTCTCTGTATTGTAATTGCAGGTTTAGTGTTACAGTGTAAGGCAAGACATGTCTCGTGTCAGAAAATAAGACGCCCTCGAAACAACATGTAACCTCATTACCCAGAAATTTTGCCAGAGATTTAGAGCAACTCTCAAAACAAAACCTTGATTGGCCCAGTTTCTCACAAATAAGGTCAAAACTGGATATAACATAATCATCTGTTCAAACTGGTTTCAACATTCGACATTGCATGACAGTTAATGTGTTATTTTTGCTCTTATATTTCTGGCCCTTGGCTTTTTGGTGGGTTTTGATTTAGTCCAGACGATGTAATCAGATCCATCTTTAGTCTCCAGGCGAAGAACTCAATACAGGGCAGTTTGTCACTACACAAGACAAGTATAGGTTCCCATAGATGCCTTTAGAGTATAATGCTCACACCTGGGTGGAGCAAGTCACCAATACACAGAGGTACAATTCTTTCATAAATAGATTTAGCCTATGTGTCATGTTTATGTAATGTACTGCAAAAAAGTATGTTTAGCTGATCATTCTGCTCATTTATTGCTTATGATTATACATGTTAAAAGTTTTTAAAGATTAAACTAACCATTAAACCAGAATAATCAATATACCTGTTTTGGCAGTGAGGGAAGCAACCTGACCCCAGCCCACCATTACCCTGATTTCCGCTTCAAGACATACGCTCCTCTGGCCTTTCGCTACTTCAGAGATCTCTTTGGAATCAAACCAGACGACTACCTGGTAAGATATATACAATTCACCCTCTCTAAACAAATTGTCACTAATTTGAACAGTCACAATTTGAAAAGGTCCAAGGCCTGAGTGTAGCTTTCCTCCATTCTGGCCAAACAAGTGCCCTCACCCCCTCTGACACCCCTGTCAAAGGCCCTATCGGAGCTGGGATAGTCTCCTCTGCCATACTCAACATACGTATATAGCTCAGTTGCTAGATAGAGTCCACTAATCCCAAGACTGGCAGGTTGAATTCTGCTCTCGACATAAACTTCGCTGATTGAGCGGTCAGATCCGCAGACCTATAGGTTGGCGGTGCAATTCCAGTTCCCAGAAAGCTGCTGTTGTGTCCTTGACCAATACATTTAGCCCACTTTACCCCCAGTGTCTGCAAAACACATAACACCCCTCGCCTCCAAGTGTCTGCGTGCACTGGTGTGTGAGTGTGTGGTTCCTTGATGTAAAGCGCTTTGATTGCCTTGAAGTTGGAAAAGTGCTATATAAAAATGTGACCATTTACCATGAATTGAAAAATTAATAGATTGGACTGAAGTTGAAAGATATAAACCCATGCATTGAAAGTATATAGCTTACTTTTTTTGCATTTTTACCCTTAGTGAAATGAGCTTATGTGTGGGTTCCAGCAGAGGTTTGTACACACAGAAGGTCTTTGTTGCTTTAGTTGTACAAAGTTTTCCTGCTTCATCACACTGACAGTTCATAATATTAAACAAACTATCCCTGGAGTCTGTTTAAAATGAATATGCATATTCACAACAAGCCCCTATCAAGTCATGATAGATGCACTGTACAAACTCAAGTAATGGAGTTACTCTTGTTATCCATAGAACATGTGTTACATAAGGATTATCTTTTCCTCACAATATATTACATTACCTACAGATTTCGAAATGTTGGACTCACCATATAGAAAGATGAAAGAAGCAAAGGGACCATTACTGGACCCTGAAGATGGGTTAATTTGGACAGACTGGTTTTAATTAAAGAGACAAGCACAAAGCATAGCCAGCATACGCACAAGGCTAATGCATGAAGTGCTGACGTGTTTGTGTGCACGACTCAAGGTGACTGCAAATATTGATTGAAGAAGGCAAGGGCATCTCCACTGTTTTTCCTTCCTGTTGTAATTATTGAATAACCCAACTCATCTAGTCAAGTTATGAAAGGTTCTGAATTAGACCAATATGTGTTTTGTTTATATACAATCTATAGTAAAAAAAATATATATATATATATATATTTGTGTATTTGTTTACATAAATAAAAAGATAGAAACTTTAGAATTGGGTTTCTGTTTCAAGGTCTACAAGGTGATACTTTTGTATGTTTATGAAATTGGTATAGTTTATAGTTTGTGTCCTTGTTTAGATCTGGCTTTGACTTAGTTCTGTCTTGATTTATGAAGTATATATATATATACTTACTTACTTTGAAGGCACAAAGGCAGATTATATACCTTCAGAAATATACTTACTACTATATTAGTATTACTTATATAAAATATTTAATCGCAATTAATCTCATGAATGTCATAGTTAACTCGCGAATAATCACAAATTAATCGCACATTTTTGTCCCTTGAATCATCATTTAATACTCAATACAATTTTTAGTGAAAAGGGAAAAAACATTTTAATCTTAAGAGTTATTTTGCATAATATCTCTGAGTTACAACCATATCTAGTGCATAGTCCTGGTTTAGACTCAGTTTAAAAATCAGTGTCCAACTGAAACCTTTTTCCACACTGTTCATCACTGTTCATAGTGCATATAGTCCTAATTTGGACCCAGTTTGGTCCTTGCTTAGAACCTAGTTTAGTCCAGGACCTGGTTTAGTCAAATTTTTAAGTTTATAACCTCTAAGAACTACAGCTCTGCCCAACTGTCACGTTATTTCATGGTTTGACTTTTGAGACACTTAAAACATTAAAGACACTTTGTTGATGTGTAATACAAATGTTTAAAGTAGTACGTAAATGTTTATTTGTGTTTTTCATGTTGTAGTACTCCCTTGTGAATGAGCCCCTTATTGAGCTGACCAACCCCGGCGCCAGTGGCTCCCTCTTCTACCTGACCAGTGATGACGAGTTCATCATCAAAACCGTCCAGCACAAAGAAGCCAAGTTTCTCCAGAGATTGTTGCCTGGATACTACATGGTGAGACACACTGACGAATTCTCCTCAATGCTAGCCCTGTGCTTCTTGTCATAGGCACCATTTTGAGGACTTTTTACCCTTGAAGACATATATTATTCTGTTTTCACTTATTAACTTTTAACTTTTTTCAGTCACAAATGTATAATAACAGTCACTGACATTTGCAACCCCCAAACATTAAGAAATAGGCTACTCACATTATTATGAGGGACTGTTATTAAATTGATAATTTTTTATTTTGGGAGAAAGGCAAAGATGGATTAATTGTAGAGGCCAACACATACAAATCTACTTTTACAGTTGCATTTGAATGGTGTCATGTTTTGTTTAAGCCCAACTGAAAGAGCTTTCATTTATTGCATATATTATTCTGTAACTCCTTGAAATTGCGACCACCAGATTGAAAACCACTGATTTAACTCAACTCAACTGAACTTACAGCACCTGTGTTACATGGATACGTATTGTTTTGCCTTCATTTGGTTAAGTATATTTCCTACTTCACACAAATCCGGTTACACTGTGTACTATAAATACACTATAAATACATCCAAAGGCTATGTCAATGTCAAACTGATATAGTACACTAGATACAGAAAAAAGAAGGAATGTACAAAGTAATATTCATTTATACATCTTGGCCTTGTTTACATTTACACTTTACTATGTAGGCTAATTCATTTATTTTTTAATTTAGATGTCATCTAGTTAGCTGGTCAGTTAGTTTATTTGCCATTTGTATTTTAAAACCACAATGGAAAAACATGTGCAAAAAGCTCAGAGTGCACCATGAGACATTAAAAACAACCACATGACCACAGTATTACAGGCAACATATTGACTATGAACGATGATGAGAAGAGCAACGAGAAGTCTCTACCTTTGTTTATCAGTTCTCCAGATTTAATATTAACTGTTGAAAAGAAGAAATCTGAGGCATTTTCTTCTTTTTTTTCTTTCTTCTTTCTAAAGTTTGTAAGTGAAGTTTTTCCACTGTGATCCTGATGAGCACTTGACCTGAACTTTGAGCCACTGAAACACTCATCTTCCCCTAACATCAACTATATATCTGTCCTTTTTACCTCACAGAACTTGAACCAGAACCCCCGCACGCTGCTGCCAAAGTTCTACGGCCTTTACTGTATCCAATCAGGAGGCATCAACATCAGGTTGGTGGTAATGAACAATGTCCTGCCTCGATCTGTGAAAATGCACTACAAGTACGACCTGAAGGGTTCCACATACAAAAGGAGGGCGTCCCGTAAGGAGAGAGAGAAATCCTGTCCCACATACAAAGACCTGGACTTTCAGGACATGCACGAAGAGGGCCTTTACTTCGACACAGAGACGTACAACAACCTGATGAAGACTCTGCAGAGAGACTGTCGGGTAAGTTTAACACTACATTATTCTAATAGCTCTTAAAATGCTTGTGACAGGTTTTCGTTTTGTTTTTGTTTTTTTTATTATTACTTGGTTTGGTGGGATAGTGTCTAAATATTTATCATAGTTTTACATCAGTCAAGTGTGAGGTTGTGGGGAGAAGGTTGAGAAGAAAAGTACAAGAATACAGGAAGTAACGCTTAGTTGAATGGGAATACCTCTGCCTATGTCACCACCAACAAAAATGTCATCACTGAACACATTTTTCTGACTTAATCTTTGATTTTTTAAAAATAATGTATTTATTCATTTATTAAAATGGTTGTTCATTGTTTGCCTCTTGTTACCATTATGAGTGCTAGGTTCTTAAATTACCTCTGCATATGTCACAATGCTGCCCATGTCCAACCCGGTAGTGAATTTATAAACTTTGCCAAAGTAAAAAAAATAAAAAACAGAAAAAGCTAAATATATAGTCATATGCATTTTAAATGGTCCAGGCACTTCTACACATGTTTTATCAGACTATATAGAGGCATATAATCTTGGCATATTAAGCACCACATGGTTTTATGTTATCTGTCATATGAAAAGCTCAGAGCCCATTGAACTTAACCTATAGGAATGTAGAATAACAAGGGCTAGAGAACATTTTTTTAATTTGGTTATGAAAACCTATAGACATGAGATGTATTTTAATACTTAGCCTGGGACACCAGTATATAATAATAAATATATTCTACAACTAGATACTGTTTTGAGGTATATATATATATATATATATATATATATATATATATATATATATATATATATATATATATATATATATATATATATATATATATATATACATATAATACATTGTATTGTATTATATGTTTTTCAGAAGTAGCATGAATTTTTTTTTTGTTTTGTTGTATTATCAAAATTAATATTGAGTATCATATTGAGTCAGAGATTATTATAGATGCATTAACTTTCTCTCAATTCTTAGCCTAACTGTAGCCATACTGACACAATAACAGTTCTGTAGTTGCCAAATGTGATCAAGACAGAGAGTGATACCTGGTTTAAAAATAAGCTTGTACATTTTCTTTAATTTTAGCTCTGATAGTCATATGCGGTATTGTTGCAGTTCCTGTTTTGTTTTGTTTTTTTTACCTGCCAAATGCTTTTACCGGTAGCAGTGCTCAGAATGAAGGATCTAGGGCAGCCCAAGCACAGCTGCATTGCATATCACTTTCCTTCCTCTACCAGTGAGGTCATCTTCAAACTGAGAAACAGAAAACAATGAAAACTGCAGTGGACAGGGAAGACCCATTTACAGTTAAATTAGGCATGACGATATTGCAAAAACACTAAGCGTGGTGGATGATGCTTACTGAAAGAATTAAAGAAATTAATTGTAGACTGCTGGTTTAGTCATTTTTCATCCAAAAGTCAGTCATGATAATAAAATTTAAAACTCTATTTCATTACTAAGAAATAGGCTGATTCTCAATACCAAGTTATATACCACAATTTTAAGTATAATATTCTGTCCTTTGTTGTTAAATTGTTGTTTCAATTTGGTCCTTAACAAGCCATATATTTTTATGTTGTTAGGTTGAAAAGTTTGAGGATCACTGACATGTATAATAGCTTTTGCCTGATGCACTTCTAAATACTTTACAGACTCTATGGCAGGTTAATGGTGTTTAGACTGAAAGCCCCCTGCGTTGTAATCCTATTATTTCCTCATGATGTGAAGTAATTATGATCATATTATACTTCATCTTATGCTACATCTGACCAGATTGTGACTGTGTCTGTAAAAGTTGTCCCAGATGCCTTGTCACATGATGCAGGCCCGTTATCTAACAGTTTAACAAGCTTTATTATAGCACCATGTTTTCCCTGTTTTAGGTGTGGGACGAGAAGGAACTTTGATAGTCCAATGCTTCATTCTTTTTATCAGTTACAACTGATTTATTGTAAGAACGTTAGCTGTAATTATTAATGTATTGTGGTCTGTTAGTTAAGCAATTACCTGGTATTCATATAAAACACATGCTTTCAATTTTGGTTATTTTCTATTTACTGTGGAGATAAATTTGGTGTATGCGGCTTCCTTTTTTTGCCCTTTGAAGATATCAGTGCCTCTACACGTCCAAAACAGCTGTCACTTTTCCACCTGCATTTTCTGGGAAGCCTTTGTTTTTGTTGAGACTTAAATATGCACTCTGTAACTTTTCTGGTGGAGGGTCTGCCATGTGCTTGTCTCCATGGTTATGTTATAGCTTTGCCTGGGATGTTCCACAGTATGGCATTAAACAAATACACTATATTGCCAAAAGTATTTGCTCACCTGCCTTGACTCGCATATGTACTTAAGGTACACCCCATTCTTAATCCATAGGGTTTAATATGACGTCGGCCCACCCTTTGCAGCTATAACAGCTTTTTTTTGCAGCTATAACAGAATTTTTTTTTTCCAGAAGTGCATTTGTGAGGTCACACACTGATGGACGAGAAGGCCTGGCTCTCAGTCTCGGCTCTAATTCATCCCAAAGGTGTTCTGTCGGGTTGAGGTCAGGACTCTGTGCAGGCCAGTCAAGTTCATCCACACCAAACTCTCATCTATGTCTTTATGGACCTTGCTTTATGCACTGGTCATGTTGGAAGAGGAAGGCGCCATCTCCAAACTGTTTCCACAAAGTTGGGAGCACGAAATTGTCCAGAATCTCTTGGTATGCTGAAACATTCAGAGTTCCTTTCACTGGAACTAAGGGGCCAAGCCCAGCTCCTGAAAAACAATCCCACACCATAATCCCCCCTCCACCAAACTTTACACTTGGCACAATGCAGTCAGACAAGTACCGTTCTCCTGGCAACCGCCAAACCCAGACTCGTCCATCAGATTGCCAGATGGAGAAGCTCGATTTGTCACTCCAGAGAAGCATCTCCACTGCTCTAGAGTCCAGTGGCGGCGTGCTTTGCATTGCACTTGGTGATATATGGCCTAGATGGAGCTGTTCAGCCATGGAAATGAAGCTCTCTACGCACTGTTCTTGAGCTAATCTGAAGGCCACATGAAGTCGAGGTCCTTGATTTTATACACCAGTGGCCATAGAAGTGATTGGAACACCTGATTTCGATTATTTGGAAAGGTGAGTGAATACTTTTGGCAATATAGTGTATATTTGGCATTTATTCAATTATAGAAGTTTTTATTTCTCAAAACTACCTCAAAAAGATGCATTATTACTGTGAGCAGGGCTCTCTTCTCCACATATCTGACCTGTAACTTGGCCTGGTGATGTAGCTGCTTGTCTCTATGGAGATAGTTAAATTAAATGCTATACTGTCGAACATTCCATAAAAAACACAATAACATTTACACAGAGTCAAGCAGGTGGCGGACCCTCTACCAGAAAGTTACTCAGTGCACCTTTAAGCTTTAGCAATATCTAATCTTTATTCATTTTATATATTTTCACTTAACAAATTCTCAGACTAGGAATGTGCTTAGTCATGCTTTAGAAGATTACAACATTTTTTTTTTTAACCTGTAAAACATCCACTATCTCTACATTTGGTAACCTGTGTTCATGTTCTGTACTTTTACCTTTTAATATTACGCACTGAAACACATTGGGGCTTTTACCCTCTGTAGCCTCCATATGCGGCAGACAATTTGTTTTTGTCACAGCTTCCTGCGCTCTCCTCTTGAGCGGGAAACAAAGTGCCCTCTAAGCACAATCTTTTTCCATGAGTAAGCAGCTAACCCCATCACCCCACTAGAAGCTGTGAACTACTACACACAGACAGTCACATGTGTTACAATGGGGTTGAGCATAGCATGGAAACAGGGTGATATATATATACTGCAATGTGTGCAATCAGTTCAGAATTGGTTGAAAAATATTACGATTTCAGTGGGGATTCTATAGGATATGTATCTGTGGTACATAGCCTACATCATACTTTGCAGTGACATCATGCTGGGGGTGTATTTCTATGGCACAGTGTTCATTAGTTACCATGGTTACACAATGCACACATTAGCAATATCTACCACTGACGTTTTTAGATTGTCTGAGAACTCAAGAAAAAATACAAAATGGATTTAAACAGCACATTTTCAGGAGCCTGTGATCAATATGAGCGTTCATGGTCCTCTTTATGTGATTGACTTTCAACAAAAAAAGTGAGAGTGACTAACGGAAAAACTGTTGGCTAATGTGACCTGGTTTGTGACTGCACTTTTATGTGTGAGAGACTTGTTTAACAACACAAATCATCTCACCTGTTGTAGTTCCATCCAAGTCAGCGCTTTATGGTCAGACTGTGTTAAAATCAAGCTCAGATTGAAGTCTAACTTGAGTAACAAAGCTTCAGACAGAGCAGAGCTTACAGTTAGCATCATACCTCCAGGGAATGTGGATGATATCAGCTACATCAAGTATCAATAATGTTAATGCCCTGAGGTGATACCATCTAAAGACTATCCGCTATCCAGTATAGTAAGTATAGTAAACGTTTTTTTTTGTATTTGTGCTTTATTAAACTATTGAACTGATTCATAACAATTTATTTCATGTTGAATGTGGTTGTTAGTTTCATATTTTTATTGCTGTGAACTGCAAACTGAATGACCATTTTCTTCAAGTTATTGATTGATTAAACGATTCATAGGACATCAGCATCAACTTTTGTTTTTCTTCACATTTGGAGATCTTTTTTTTTTTTTTTTTTCAAATTTAATATGTGTTTTAATGTGCATATATTTCTACATTAACAAAATAGTCAGATGTTTTGCTTAGGGGTTTGGTCACAACAGATTGCATTCTAGGCTGGCCAGCTGTTATGATAACAATAGTAGTAAGAAGTTATTGTCTTTTCCATAAGATTATGTTTGGACAAGGACTAGGCCTGCCACGATAATTATTATATCGATTTACCGTTCACTATATGAAAGGTGGAACAATAGCCTATATTTTGTGGCTCAGTAGTTATCGTGTGTACATTTAGGTAGAATAAGTAACTTAATTTTTAATTTTAATCTTAATTTGTTGCAGCTTGTGCCTTTTGAATGATACTGTCTATTTAAAAATGGTTTACTGGGATTATTCATACACTGTATATATAAATGGATTTAGGTAATAGGCTAGCCACCACGTTCCAAATAGGTAGTGTTCGTGGGGGTGCTTCTGGCTCCTTCAACTGTTTCCAATGTGAAAATTGTCACCCCTCTCTCTGTGACTGCTGCAGTGAGCCCCATCATTTTGGTCTCAAAGTATTCGTATTAATACGCTCTAAATGATCCTGGCATTTTTATTTGGCTATTTTGTCCGTTAAAAAAAAAATAACATAACATAGAGCCTGGCACTAAATTCGCCCCTGTAACCGCTAGTATTGTGAGCTTCATTTGACTGGAGCTGAACGCTATGGGTGACGTCACACTCCCTTAGTCCACTTCTTTATACAGTCTATGGGATTATCTTACTTTATTGTTATTATATCAGTGGCATTAAGTAGTTTCAATATCATCGGTTATCACAGTATATCTCTGTAGCAATATATCGCGCTTTCAAATTTGTTATCGTGACAGGCCTAACAAGGACAAGGTAAAAGATTTTTCAGTCAGATGAACAGATGAAGGCATGTAGACATCTTTTTTATGTGTGACAGGAAAATGCTGGGTATGCATGCTGGTCTCCATTACTCCGCAGCTCCCCTGATACTGCCCAAATGCCAAAACAACACACTGCATTAATAATTCATGAGTCCCATAATAGAGTGACTTACAGGGAGTGGTGTGGGTCCATAACATCCTCCTAAGTCTCTATGCAGATCATTATTCCTGTTAAATCTGATTTACTTGGCAGGAAATACAGTTTAGCTCATTAATTTGCAGGAATAGAAACATACACAGTGGAGTAATGGGGCAGCCATGTTTTGTTGCATAAGACCCAGTGTTGCCAATTCTTAATGACAGTTCACTATATATCTGTCTCAACTAACAAAATCCAGTGACAGTAATGAGAATAGTCCAAGAGGGGCTGGTTAAAGTCACTTTAGAATAAGATGTATGAGATGCTGCTGTTATTTTTAGAACATATATATTTTATATTACAAGGGAAACTATACCTGTGTTTTATTTTATACTTTCTATTTGTGGCATAGTGGATTGATTATTTAGAAGAATTCAGATCAGAGTTATATTGCTGAGCTAACATTTTCTTAAAAGGCCTTTCCAGGAATAGACAAATGATAAAACAGTCTATACAAAGGAAATCCCGTTTCCTCATGCGATTGTTCTCGGAAGAACAGTTAGCCTGCCGTTATGGTAGTAGATATTAATTTGTGAATACATTATTTGAATACTTTAACCGATAATGCTGATAATTTGTTGCAATGAGTATATTTTGAATCAGAACTGGTTGGACTTTTGAAGCAGAAAGAAATGTCTAAAGGAAGTACATCATATGAGAGCATTCAAATATTCCTGATTTATTTTCACTCTTGGTTCTGTTATTGAGACCTCAGTCTTGTCCTCCTTTAATGTGGCTCTTACATACCCAGGTATATTTTAGGGACAATTGTGATGTAGAGGTGGGCAGATTATCCAAATATTGAATCATGAATGTTGTTTTGATTTTGAAGATCTAATTTTGCTATATTGCAAAATATGATTATTGAGCATTGTTTATAATAAAAATTATAAAAAATGCTGCAAAAAGAGCTGATAAAAAAAGTTGTAAATTTCCTATTAAGCTTAATTGATATGTCTGCACTGTGATAGGCAATTTTACAGTCAATGTTCTGATATTTATATGTATATTTAAACCAGGAGTCACCAAACTTTTTTCTGTGGGGGCCACATTATCGCTTCTGACTGTGATGGGGGGCCAGGGTCGGGTAGGTCGTATAACAGAATTGTATGACCCAGACCAAAATGACCAGCAGGCCTCACTGTGTAGTAAAAATGACTAGCCTGGCACAGCCATACACAATACTATATCAACACATAATTCCTGGCACATATTTGTTTATCGTTACTAGTGGGGTAAGAAATATCAAGGTAAGAAACATCTGGTGATTGACAATGGCAGAAGAGATAATTAAAAACTTTATAATTAAAAGTAATAATACAATAGTAATAATACAATACAGTGAGGCAACACATGTCTGCTGTAAATGTCTCCTGTTTGACTGATGGTGAATACTGTGGGAGTGAATGCAAATAGTCGATATGGAAAATGCAGTAGACAAAGCCACAGTGTTTATCAGGGCACTGCATTTAGAGTATGCCCTTGTGTGTTTGGTGTGTATAAAAGATAACCTTTAAAGCACCTATATTACACAATTTTCTGATCTATGTTATAATGTTGTTTCCAAAATATCCATCATACCTGGATTTTTGTTTAGTTTCATTCACACATATTTAACACACAAACCCTGCATATTTAGGGTGAGTTCTTTTAAATAGAATGGTTTTGGTCCTGGAATTGCCAATCTCTGCTGGACAAAAGGTAAAAGGAGCTGTTAACTTGAAAACAGCCGCATTCATCTCAAGGTTGAACAGAGCATTTTCAGCTTTGGAGATGTAGACAGACTAATAATAAAGGCTATTATAACATGACTTACAAGAGTCAAATTTGTGTAATATAGGACCTTTAAGATAAAACTGTTTCTAAAGAGAACATCTGGATGTATGGAGCCTTTTAAAAAGAAAATATGCAAGAAGAGAAACCATTAGTTCACTACAGGAACTTTGTTGTAATGTTGAGCTTACAAATGTAGAAGAGTAGAGTTACAATTTTACATGAAGTAATATATCCACAATATGTTCAGCTTGTCTGATGTTGTAGCACCCAGTCAGTCAGTCATGCATAATGCATTACCATGGTCTTTTTTTTTTTTGCTCACGCTAGAACACTAATGACAACAGTGGCAATGTGGGAAAATGTGTGTGTCGTTTGTTTTTAGTAGTACATTTTGTGCCACATCTACATAAGGTTGTTCAAAAATATATTTACTAATCGGTAGTAAAATAATATATATATATATATATTTATATATATAATTTTACTACCGGCATATATATATATATGCCTTAACAAAAGCACACATTTTTTCACAAACAGTCCTGCTGAGTGAATATGACCTGCTCCAGTCTGAGTTGTCTGATAAGCATCAATCATGCTGAATAAACAGTGATCCTCTTCCAGATCAAACCCAACTGTCGATGCTGTTTTCTCATGAGAGCGGCGCAGACAGGAGACTCTGAAAGTGGGTGAAACACAGGTCAATGTGTAACACTGTAGAGAAACACCTTGTTTATTTAGCGACAGCCTGGTTTACACACAGACTTCTTTTGAGGTTTCTGAAATGCTGAGATGTGCAATTACCTACACAGGTGATGGGGATAAAGTAATTTACTTAGAAAACACAGGCATTTCTTTATAAGTTATCGCTCAAATCAAAAATACTTTTTTATAAGTTACAAAGTAGGCCACCTAATGATTTATGTAATATCATTGGTCTGTTATGGTCATTATTGCAACTGCTTTAGTGAATGTACTGAGTAATTTTTCATGTCTGCCTGTTTGCTGTGCCATGCAGGTCCTGGAGAGTTTTAAGATCATGGACTACAGCCTGCTGCTGGGAGTGCACGTGTTGGACCAGCACCACAGGGACAGTAGTGAGCCTGGGCAGGCAGGGAGCGATGGCAGGAGGCCGCAGGGCCAGCGGGTGCTCTACTCCACTGCCATGGAGTCCATCCAGGGAGATGGCAAAGCAGCTGAAGTGCTGAGCACGGACGACACGTGAGCTACTGCACTGGAAATGTTCACATTATCTACACATATATGGACACACAGCTCGTGCACAGAGCTAGGCGTTGGCATAACCATAGCTACGCTAATACAAACAGGGCATCAGTCGTGTATTTACTGTGACAGCACACACCAATATAAACGCTGTCCGAACCTTTCCCAAACAACAGTAAAAGAGCACTGTCTGTTTGAACAGGCACCTCTGAAACTGTAGCTTTAGCTCTTGGGTTTAATGTTTACTTTGAACATGCTCTTCAATACTCATTACAAACTAAACACATAAATATACAGAGCATGAAAACATGCACAAGTTAAAGCTTAATATCTTGTTCACTGGGTTAATTCCTCTTCACTCATGGGTTTGTTGTCACAGACAGTCTTGATTATAACTCTACGATCTAATAATACTGGAACATGCTTTCATGCAAGTGGTATGGTTAGTCATGTAAAAGAAAAGGCCGTGTGACCAAAGCTTCATTCATATGACCTTTGACCTCACACTTTAATGTGTGAGGTCAAAGGTCTTATACAATGAGTTAGATGGAATATGTAACCAGAAACTGTCATATTTTCAGGATGGGAGGGATTCCAGCAAAAACACATAAAGATGAAAAGTTGCTGATCTTCCTGGGAATCATTGACATTCTTCAGTCATACAGGTAATTGAGCTTAAGTGTTTAACAAGTAAAGTGTACAAAACATAACAACATGAAGGGATTTTTGAGAACTAAGCTGTTTTTGTATTGTGGATAAGATTTAGCTTTAGTATTAGTAAAAATACATTGTAACATTTTGTTTACAGGTCCTAAACAGGTCATAAAAGGCCACAGGCTTCATTTTAGTCACAGTGGCAGAGGAAGCATGATGTTATTGGAAGATCAGCGGACTTGTCACTGTTTATTCTGGATTTTTTCTGCCCAATCAAAGACAAACCTCAAAGACCAACGTTACATAATTAGACTTTGAAATGCTAAAAAGCGGATGGTTGTGCAGTATGTTGTGTGAGGAGCATCTGAGATTTGATGAGGCATAAAAAGAAAGGAACAGAGTTGCATAAGAGTTGTAATTTTTGTAATAAGAGTTTTATTTTTTGTAGGCTTATCAAGAAGCTGGAACACTCATGGAAAGCCCTGGTGTATGATGGCGTGAGTAGACATTTTCATTCAATTTAGCGACTGTTTTTATCAAACAGTTATATACAACAGTTATTTTGTGTGCCTCCAGGATACTGTCTCAGTGCATCGTCCCGGGTTTTACGCCAGTCGCTTCCTCAAATTTATGAGCACCAGAGTGTTCAGGAAGAACCAGCGTGAGTGTGCAATATAATGAAGAGCTATTTCTATAAAAGAGATTACTGAACTGTTATTTTCTTTTTGTTGGAGGATTTAGCCTGGATCAAGCTTGTTTCACATTGAGTTATATCAATATATATTCATCATAGTAAGGCTGTCAAAAATCGTTACCCAGAAACTAAACTAATTAATGCTAAAACTTGTATCGAAACTAGATACTCATTCAGTATTGAAAAAAAAATCATATAATCACATATATGATTTTTTTTTCAATACTGTATGTATAGCAAAGGTCTATACATACTAAAAAATTTTCTAGTTCAGAGACATAATCCCTTCATTCAGTCATAAAACTCTAGACAGAAAAATTAGTAAATGTATCTGTAGTAATAACAGCCATTCTTCAATTTTAAACCATTCCCGGATAGGGTTAGAAGAGGACCACATAGTACTAATTACTTTATGCTACTGTATCCAAATAATTTCCCTTGTGGATCAATAAAGTTTGTCTACGTCCAAGTTAAAGTTACATCACATCAAATCAGTTATCAAGCCATTTCCTTATCAAAATAGTTTGACATTTTTGTATTGCTACAACATAAAAATGGCACATATATAAGAATAGCAAAACTAGCAACCATGAACTCAGCACTTTATTTGCTGATTGGTTCACAGAATTTTTTATACACATTATTTCTTATTTTATCATATTAATTACACTGAACCTCCCTGTGGCCCACATTTTTATTTAACTGTTATTTTAACCAAGAAAATCTCATTGAGATTTGTAGATCTATTCTAAGCCCTAATCGAATGTGTAGTCAGAATGTTAACTTTAATTCAATTCAGTGCTTATACTATATATTAAGAGAAGTCCTTAATTCGTCACAACCTGGTTGTGATTATGTAGGTCCATACAGTCTAAAAAGTTGCACATGACAAAGTAACAGGTTTCACTGGCTCCCTTTTTACAGACAGAAACAGGGCCATGAAAACCAGTAGTGATCAGTTTTGCTTATTTCATGCTGACTGCAGTAATCTGGCATGTGGAGCCCATGGAACCCAAGACTGATCTTCTGCAGCAAGCTTCTTAAACAGTTTATCTTCAGCTCCCAGTAGGTCCAGACAGATCTATCTTTGTATCAGCATTTTTACGTAACTGTATGTATAGCAAAGGTCTATACATACTAAAATGTTCTAGTTCAGAGACATAATCCCTTCATTCAGTCATAAAACTCTAGACAGAAAAATTAGTAAATGTATCTGTAGTAATAACAGCCATTCTTCAATTTTTGTCCGGGTCTAAAATAAAATTGTCTTCCTTAATCTTATGTATGCAAACACTGATGTCAAACCCAGCAAGATGTAGACATTTTTTAAAATGATTTATCATTTTGTTGACATATGAGATACAAAATTGCTATGTTTTTTGATGAGGTTAAAACCTCAAGATAGCAACAATAACAAATGTCAAAAATATTGTTAAAAGACTTACAATTGTGGTGCCTGTTGGCATTAGTTTATATGGAGATTTTGGTAAAAGAGTGGAAAAATGTATTTGGAAGATACATCTTTTGAAATTACAATGCCCCATAGAAATTAGAATAAACTAAACTACTTAAATAAACTAAAGTTTATTCAGTTACATAATTAAATATCGTTAGGTGCAGATTGGGCAATGTCCTTGTTCACTGTGAAAAATAACTGACTAAAGGCCTAAAACCTTTTAAAATTGTTTTATAATGGTGTATTTTGTGGTTGTCCATGCAGCTCTTCGGTTCTCCCCTTCAAAGAGAACACGCACATCCATCCCAGCTCTGAAGTTTTCTTCCCAGGAGATCCTTTCATCCCAAACAGACGAGCGGAGTGAGGAGGACCGGTTGGGAGGGGCCCACAGCCTGGCCAGTCTAGACGGACAAGGTATCAACTACAAAAACAACCTGACACATTTAGTTCCTGTTTTATTCATTGGCACCCACTAGTTAAATAATAGTAGTGGTAATGGCATGAGAATTAGTCTTCAATCTCCGGAAGAAACATGGGTGTGGGTCTTTACAGGAAATACAAAGTCAGGTGACCAGTTTGTGAACTCCCCCACTGTTATTTTTAACTTTGCTGAAAGCACTTCTTACACACACACCCTTCCAAAGTGACTCTTTCTCATTCAGTCGCACACTAGAGTTGCCCACTGCTTTCCTGTAACTGCTTGTTCAATAAAGCTCAACATAAAAACTATATTTATACTAATACTTTAAAGATGAAAATGTCTGTATTAAAATATAATATAAGTGATATTTTAAACTATATCTTTAGTTTCTCTTCTTCTCTTCAGCCTCCAACCTTCAGTTTAGTGGGTGAATGCTTCACCACGCTGCCACTCAGTCATCCTCCTTCTTGTTCATGTTAAATTGAGCCATACAAAGTTGTATGGTTTTTATTGATTAATGAGACTTTCTAAGAAGGTCTTGGGCTTCCACTGAGGTCATGTGACTCTCTCTTCTCAGCTGTGTTCGGGTCATATCGGCGCCCCGATCTGGTGCCCGTAACCCCGTCCTTTTACGACGGGTCCTCCATGGGAACCATCTCCACCTCCTCCATCTTTGTTAACGTGGACAACCAAACAGATGAAAGGTACGATACTGAAAATTCACCCTCATGAATGTGGATCTATGGATGAATGTGTCACTTAGATTGAACTGCATTTCCACAGTTTAAATTTTCCACAGCAGAGTAAACACAACATGGACACAAATGGACACAATGAATATGTAAATATACACCTGATACAAAGTCACCTATGACACATGGAGCAGGTGATCTATCTGCAGCAGATCTAGTATATAGTTAGGCCTGAGCGTCAGAAGCTGGCGAAGGGCCTGTTAGTATCACAAAACGATGCAATGCTAAGAGTAGCCGGGAAGTGAACTGACGTGAAGTGAGTTGCCCATTTGACTATTTCTAATTTCCAAAAATCAATAAAATGGCGCATTAGCACCGCCACACAAGAAGAAATTGCATTAGGGTATAGGAACGATACCAAAAAAAATTGCACGTAGAATCATCAACTCTGATACAGAAGTAGATCATGACAAGTCGAGTAAAAAATATTATTACACCAACGCTTTCCGCTCCACCAGTGGTCAGCCATATTATATTAATTATATATTAGTTTGCAAAGAATTTCCTGTAAACGTTGCTGATCATGGCAATCGCAAGGATTTCAAAAGTAAATTTCAAAGTACTAATTAACAGTCTTTCTGGACCTGGGCTCTTTCAAACGATACATAACCGCCCCATATGCGTCTACGCTCACATAGAGCTCACATAGAGCTCACATAGAGCGCAACCTATTTGTCAACAAATAGGTTGGACTCTGTTTTCTGAAATGTCCACACGCAGGACGTGCTGGCAGTGTGGCTGTCCCCATTCACTTTTAATGCATTCTTAAAAAATACCCGTACAAAAGGCACAGTTTGTACGCTCCCGTAGGGTGAAATGTTTTAAATGTTAAACTTTCTGTAGTCCATCACAAGACATTGCCCAAGCTCCTGATGCGACGCACGTTATTTACGTGACTGTAGTGGTTTTAGAGAAAGTATTTTGAAAGGGCATTTCCCTGCTAAAAAGCCCGGAGACGCTCTGGTGACGCTGCAAAATTAGAACCTAATTTGAGCAGTGCGTAGTGTAATGACGGCTGTTAGACGCGCGTATGATGCTGCTGGTGTAAATTGTCTGACCGGATATAATGGAAAGCCAAACCTGCGTGTGTGGTGCTGCTGCGCTTATGCGCTGTTACTGTTACTGGTGTAAATTGGGGTTCATACTATGTCCAACGGCCATCTTTACGCTACACCCCGCTCAAATTAGATTGGAGTTCTAATTTTTCAGTCTTTTTAGCAGGGGCAAGACAGGAAATAAGCACTTGGTGTCAAAATAAACATCCGATGCCCTTTCAAAATACATTCTCGAAAGCCACTACAGTCGCATAAACACTCGCTTGGTGAATGACCCCTGATGGACTACAGAAACTTTACAGCCATGGAGGATAAACACTTCACAACATCAGACAGCAACTTTACAAAAACAACTTCTGAAGAAAAAGGCGCATTGTACAAACAACCAAAGAGTAGCATAAGTAATGCGACCACCACAGATGTGGCTTATTTATTGTTGTCAAATTTTGTTTTGTGATTTAAAACATAATTCATGCAATCAACCATGAATACAAAAGCAATGTAAAAAGTTTAGTGTTTAAACGTGAGAATACACATAGGCTGGTGTCACTGTTCTGTTGCCTCTGGTGTAATACATTCATACGCGTGTATGCAATTCTGCCTATGGTACGTGTCGCTTACGCTCCTAGTGTAAATACCGGGTTGTGGTCTCTGTTCAAAAATGTATGTCATTTTGCCTCTATACAAATGGCTCCCATTTGCACATATGAACTCCGTTTTCAGTGAAATTTTACATTTGCGGGGCCTAGCGTTTCAGCTAGATGAACCAAATAGCAATTGATGTCCTAGAAATGAGCAATTCCAAACAAAGTATTATTCTGTGTTTTGAGTGGTCAGAGTACCTAAAACAAGCAACCCTTAAATAAGCTCTTTCATTGTTTTCCAATTGAGTGTAGTATAGGTTCAGTTCATACACCATTTTCTGTCCCCTTCAGTTGAGTTTGCCCCTTCTTTCTTCATCAGTCACCTGCTGCTGTCCTGACATGGATCTGTCAACTCTGCCTATTAATTTTTAAACAGCATCTTTGTCATGCTCTGTTCTGTCATTATTGTACTATAACACACAATACAATATTAGCATGCACTGGTACTACATAGTGTACTACGGGTGGGTGCACATATGCATAGACACTGTTAAAAAGGAGAGCCAGTATGAGGACATTAAAGGTACAATGGACACTTTTAATTACTTAAATTGTAAAAAACAGTTAAAAAAAAAAGAAAAAAAAAAGATGTATTTTGTTGCCCTCTAGTGGTTATGTGTCAAGAACAGCAAATGAGTCACTACACCATGAAGTTTCTCTTGCCTTGCTCTATTAACATGATTGGTGAATTTCTATGTAGCAAGTTCATTTTTTATTTGCCACCTTGTTCACCTTGAAGATGATCAAATTTTGTATTAGTCGACTAATTCTTTTGTTTAGATTATACGGAATTGTATGCACAATAGTAGACAAGAGAAGGTAGGGAGTAAATCCTGTGTTTAATGTGCCTTTTTCCTATATATATATATATATACAAGGTTTTCAGGTACTTTTCTATATGTAAATAAATGTGTAAATACCGTAGTTGTTTTTGCATGAACTCAAATGCAGTTGTAGTATTTTTGAGTGCAGTTACAGTTAGATCATAGAGAGCTTTTGCCTTGCCCCCTTTTAGTTGGCTTAAAGAACCAACATGGCATGTCTTTAGTCAACCAAGAACTTGTGTCATGGATGACAGCCCTAAAAATATTAAGTTCTTCCTCTCTCTGTCTCTCTCTCAGGGATGATGGTGGGTCTAGCTCCACATTCACCCTGGAGGACAGCGCCATCTGCCTGACATCAGAGCAGAGCACCATGGACGTGGACATGGACAGAGATGATGGATCAGTTCTGGATGTCTACCTGGTGAGTTTTCTCCTTTTGTAGCAGCTGAATAGTTCGATGTGCATTAACAGTGGTTTCTTATCATCTTTTATAGTGAACATACTCCTCTACAGTCTTCAGCCAATCATCTGACAATCTGCATGTCATCATGAAGACCACAGTGTCTCGATTTCCAGTGCTGCTAGATTCTGGTTGCCACTCATTTTAGCCAATAGAGAAAATACTTCAGTGGACTAAAGAAAGAAGTAATCCATGGCTGTCTGACCCTATGTGACATTCCGTTATGTTGAATGAGCAGAAACAGCTTTTAGAGCATGCATTTACTCTGTGCCATTAAGTTTTATATGTGTATGTTTATATGGCCCATGCAGAGGTTCAACTGTACTGTAACTGTTACAGTATGCATTTCTTATTGTTTTCCTGCTGACCTTAGAGGAATGAAAGACACTTTAGAGTTTACAGCTGCTTTCATTATTGGTCCACAAAGGTTTACAGTGATTTGATGATCATCTTGGCTTCTGCACATGACAGGACCAGGAGAGACATGTCTGATAATGCCAACAGAAGTGATGGGCCGATTGAACTCTGTGGATCTTAAAGGCCAAATGAACTGACACTGATGTGAAGCAGGCGTCCTTTCCCACAGCCCTGGTTTCTTGTGCTGGATTCAAACCAGATCCTTGCCGCCATCTTGAGTCTAGTTACTACAGATTGGAGAGTATGACCCGTTTGCTCTTTACTAAAGGCACTTTTGACACCACTCCTGATAACTGTAAAATAAGTTCAGTTAATCCCCTTGTGGGGCTAATGAGCACAGCTGTGGGTGTGTTACAATGCACTTTTACTTTTCAAATGACTCAGAAGGAGCATCGTAGATCGTTGTGATGAATACACTTCATGCTTTTTCTCAGGATATCTATTGTGTCCTCTTCAAGAAGCAATGAGACCGACTCTATCAAGACCATAGCTAATGCTTATGTTCATCAGTGCAGACAATAATTTATTCTGTAAATTTTATTACTTCATTTTCTGAATCTTAAATCTTTGAATGTATAAGGCAATGCGTATTTATAGAGAAGAGGATATAAATAAACTATGAACCAATGGTTGTTGTGGGCTCTGTGTAGTGTTTCATTCCTAGGACACATAACTTTTGACAAACAATTTTAATTTACAGATTATAGTCAAACTGCAGTACATTTAGTGCAAAGAATACCATTTCTGATGTAGGAATTAGATACCAAGTGTGTAAATAAGAAAATTAAAATGTTAACTGCAATTGCTCATAAATCATGTAGTTATGAACAAAACAAAGTTAAATCTTTACTGAGCTGTATTAGCATCTGATAAATTGCCACATCAATCAACAAAAGAAATACCCACATTAAAGGGGTAAGAAGCACAAGTTACGCACATGAGGTAAAGTGAAATGAAATGTCTGTCCCCATTCATGACGTGGCTATTAAATGCACATTAGTGTGTGTAAACCTGGGCCTGTGTTGGGCCTAGGGTCTAAGGCATCAGGGGTGTGGTCAGTCAGTGGTCTGCGATGGTGAAGTTATGGTTACACTATGACTGAATGTCTTAGACTGGGATTAGATATTTCCCAAGTTACATCTTTAATTTTCCTGCATAACAACAGCAGGAGAGAGCAGTTCAGTCGCACACAAAAAAATATAAAAACAGAAATAATTTTATGGAGAAGAACCTGGGCAATTAACAGTATTTAGTAAAAAGACTATCCTCGTAGTATCAGTCGCAATTTGGCTTTTTAAAAGAAGACACTGCAATTGATTTACAGTCTGTTCCAGCACCAAATCAATCACCATCAAATTTCAATATGTCTTAATATTCTGCTCCAGGCCTTCTTGGTCCACTACTGTCTGCAAGTTCAAGCATTTAACAGTCAATTCACATTTCACACTGATAAAGTAACATTGTTTATCTGTACAATGTCTTGTGTCCATGGTATTCTCCAAAAGCTGCTTCTCCTAATGTAGAATCTCTAAAACCTCCAGTAAAACAAGTCTTCACTAGAGACATAAAGAAGACAAAAAGAGGTGATTATTTACCTCCGCATGGACCCTTCAGGATATCTCTCCCGTAGTAGTTATTTTAGCAGCAAATGGCTGAAATACTAATGATTAAAGTGAATCCCAAATTCAATAAGTTTATAATTATATAAAATATACAAAACAATTTACAAAAGCAAACATGGTGGTAGCAACCAGTCAAAAACATTTAGAAACTGTATCGACAGAAAGATGGCCAGGAAGATGGATTAAAGCCACATTAATTTCTCCCGGATCCACGATGCAGCCTCTTCAGTTCTGACAAATGCATGACTCATGAAGTCTTTGACAGTCACTCAGGGCTGAACCTGTCTCCTCTGAAACTTTAACAATCCTGGAAGAAGTCACAAAATGTGTTAAAATGTGCTTTGTTTAACTAATTGTGTAAAATTATTAGTGTAATGTGCTACAAATTAAACATATGTACTGCTTCATTGGCCTGAATTACCTTGTGTCATCAGAAGAGGATGGGATTCCCAGCAGTTTTTTCTTGGACGTAGGAGGTGAAGCGTTTAAGGAACTTGGGGTATTCTCTTTTGGCCACTGCTCTAAGAACTGAGGCTGGAGCCCAGCCACCAGGGTTTACTGCATCCAAACACAATAGACACTGGATTAAATCAATCAACAGGGTACTACCCATTTCTTCAAACAAGTTGTCAAGATACCACTTACCATTGGCAACATATGTGATTTTACAGAGGATGTTGTCTCTGCTAATTTCTTTGTCTCCCTCTGGTGGACTAACCAGTGTTTGGCAGATCATAGCAACATTGATTTTGGCACGAACACAGCGGTTTGTAGGCTGAAAGAAAAGTGTTCCCTAAGTAAAAGTCGAAGGACCCTTGGTAAATAAAAAATAAGAGTGTAGTTACAAGGGCATTGTCGTGATCCACAGAGAAGTTACAGACAAGCCACGTGTCAGGGTCATTCTCATTTGTCGCCAAGATTTTTCTTATGGCCGACAGGTAAAGGACATCTCGCTGAGAGGCAGGCCATACCCTCTGAAACACAACCAGTCACTCAGTCTTCAATAGGCAGAGTAATGCAATTTGAACATTTTAAAAATTACGTAAAGTCTACCTTGTGTGTCTGATATACAATGATGGCATTATCTGACAGTGTTTCCACAACATTAAAGTTTTCTATGGTGGCTGAAGATAAAGAGAGAGGCAGGTTAAAATAAACAGTTGAAGCTTGTTGTTATAATAAATGATAAGGCGTCTTACTCTCCCAGTCCATTCGGACAGCGGTATCCCAAAAGTAGTGGCAGACTTCATGTCCTGTTACACCTTTCACAGCATGCGTCGCTTTAAGGGGGTCCAAAACAATACCATTTTCCTCCACCTCTCTTCTGTAAACCTACAACAAATGAAAAGGAGAGAAATATAAATGCCTTGTATATTGATTATAAGAGATTAAGTCAAATGAATCATCCTCCTCACCTTCATCTCGCCTTCCTCTATAACCAACTGCCAATTGGCATCACCACCCACATCCTGAAGGGAGTAGGTCATGTGATTCTGCACCATCTCCTCCACCTGAGAAAAGTCCACATCAGTTTCACCAACTTCACTGAAAACATAGGTTTTTCTGCTCCAGGAGCCAAACCACAGACAGACTGATGGCACAAAGCAAAAAATAATCAGGCCTATAAAAGGTGTAATGTATGATGATACTTTTCTTTATTATTGTTCATAAAAAAAACAATTGTGATTTATGTGGAAGCCCATTAACATACATATCATTTAATGTTTTTTTCTCAAAGCCTGCTTATTTTTTATAATTAGTCAGTCTGGGTTCACAACATGTATGTCCAAGCATTAAACCTGTTCTGTGGGTTTAAAGCTCAGTAAGGTACATAACAAACGTAACACATGAAGAATGACTTTAGAGAAATGGTTTCACATTCATGCGACAATAAACTAGGTTAATGTAATGTTAATGAAGCTTTAGTCACTCCAGAAATGACTGCATCCTATACCAATGAATAGACACCGAAAGCTGTAGCAAAAATCCTGGAGAGAACTGGTTAGTGGACATTGTCAGCCTTTTGCTCATGCGCTGGTTAGAAACTGTGGAAATGGTGTGCAGTTACATCTCAGTGTGATTGAGGAAAGCTTCTCTAGTGACTGTACCTGTGCGCTGAATCTGTGAATGTCATCTGAAGCACTGAATAACTCAATGGAGGACAGGGAAGAGGAAAAGCTATGAGGCTAGACAGCAGAGAAAGACAAAGAAAGAAAGAAAAAAGCATTTATAATAAAAGGACAGGACAAAAGAGTTGTGTTTTTGTAAACATGAACATCAATCAAATGAACTAACCAACTTTCAGGGACCAAATCATTAAGTTACTTGCCACAACTGAATATTGGGTTCATCAACAATAAATATGTTAAATAATAAATGTACTGAAAGATAAAAGACTGAACACCTTGGCAGATAACCGATGAGTGCCGATAGCAGAATATGGGTCAGCGGCAGGAACTGGAGTGATTCGTCTGACTTTCTCAGATTGGCTCTGTGCAAGAAACACAATAACAATATTTTTTTAATAATTTACTGATATCTGTAACATCCATTCCCACTCTGATTGTACATGTATACCATGTTATACTGGGATTCAGAGTTTATTATATTCTACATGCCTCTTGCACTGGACTGTTACACAAACTTATAAAAGGCTATAGTAATTTTACATTGAGTAAATGTGACATACACTGTAGTAATTCCAGAATTAAAATTGTTATTAAATATTTGAAATGTTGCAATATTCAACAAGGAAATTAATTACCTGCTCATCTATTTTGTCTTGTCTATCCAATTCTGCTTCTACTGCATCAAAAAACTCATCCTCATTAATGAGACTATTGGGCCCTTCCTGTGGGAAAGCAAAAACATGCACATGTCAGCAGAAGCCCTTCATGCTTGAAGGGCAAAAAGTAAACACTTTGACACAAATAGCTTTTAAAGTACATCTTACCTCATAGTCTGGACCTCCATAATGTGATTTCTTCTTCAGTTCTTTCATAGCACACTTGTAGGCATCCTCTAGTCGCCTTCTTTTCTCCAGTTCCTAAAAACAAAAGATAAAAAAAACAACAAAAAAAAAAACAAATGACTAAAAAAAAATTGTCATTTGTTATTATCATAAAACATTTTGGAGACTTTATGCTGATTGAAATGTCTAATTGTGTATTCCTTTTGAATGCATTCTCAGGTGACAGAGGTACTGCTATAAAAAGAGAAAAACACCACATTATTCACCTGTGGGTGGAATTCAACAGGTTTTACCCAACACTGTTATTTGTTGCCAGGGGCAGAAGGCACTCTTTAGAGAAAATGAGAGCAAAGAACAGCACACTGCTTCTGAACATTTAGCATGTTTTAGTGGAAGGAAGGGATTTAGCAAACCAAAGCTCAAACTGATACATGAATAAAAACATTAAAAGTGTAATATTAAAGATGACTCTTGCAGGTAGAACCAAACCCAGCATCTAAATGCCTGAAAACCAACCAACCTGACTCACGGGAACATCAGACTAAGCTACAAACAGCAAAAGGGTTGGGCCAAAATAAATGCCCATTAATAACTCTATATAACTCTATGCCCAATCAATTCTATAATAAATAATACAACTGTCTATAATGGTCTACGACCAGAGATCTACGACCAGAGACCTACTGTAAAAAAGCGGCTGCAAGTCTGAAGAGGGATCCAGTTCTGAGCCTGGCATTTGAGAGATTCTTTCCTCCATTTTACAGAGTTTGCTGATGGCTTCCATAGAGTGCGCCAAGAAGTCATTTTCAGTATGTATGTAGGCCTATCCACATGAGCAGTCAGAATTCAACCTACTAACTGATAAGGCCAAGGTAGTTTTACCCAGTCTTGAGTCTGTGTGTGTTTAGGGTTGGGCAGCACTCCTCCTTACAAAGAGAACGAGGAGTGACAAGAGGGAAAAAAACTGGTTTAACAACATCAGACTGGAGGCAAGTTTTGTGACGAAACACGTGAAGACTGAGTATTACTCAAAAATACAGCATAGATAGTTGTAAATTGTCTATTGCACACCTAAAATTTCTTAATAGAAAAAACTTGATTTCACAAAATGGTATGGACATTATATTGCTTGAAATGTTGCATTATTGTACCAATAGCAGACATTTTAGACATGGCATCACCAACTTTTAACCCAGAAATGGCTCTACAGTTGTGGCTGTGGACACACCTATTGTCAATTCAAACTAAGAATAAGTGCCATGATTCATTATTAATTCATTAGTGGTTTAAAATACCTTATCCAGTCTTTTCTGCCAGCTGTCCTCACGCTTCACCATGAGCTCGATACAATGGGACAAAGTGGACAGGATGCCTGCAGTGGTGGCTTTGAAGGTAATGGCTTCTCCCTTAAAATCAATACCATTCATATCTTTGGGGCTGGCGGGTGGAAACACTGGAAAAACATACAAAAACAACTGTAACAAAAACAATAGTAGTGCTTCTAAAAAATAGGGAACAGTTTATCACACACTCACGTTTCTCTTTGCTGCCATTGTTGTTATGATTACATTCGGCGTCGGTTCTTGATGTGGCAGGGAAATCCTCCTCATCTTCGTCCTCTTCAACTATTAAAATGAAAAAGTCAAGTCAGAGCTAATTTCCTAACAACATCTGATGTGTCTCACAATTTTTGTTACCTGCATCTCTTTGAAATTCATCTCTAGAGACACCATCAGCACAAGAATCAAAGTATTTCTGCAGAGTGTCCACTTGACGACAGAGGATATCCCGAAAAGTTTCCATTTCTGCCAATTTCTCACGCAACCTGTGTCCTTTCTGAGACAATAAAATACAAGCTGAACTTAGAAAGCATGTTGTAAAGTAAAATATAAATTTAACATTTTAAACAGACTAAGATCAATGTGCGCTAGGAGAGGTACCTTAAAGGAGGATGAGGAGGTGGCAGATAAGGCACTTGCTGCTGATGTAAGTGACAACATCGAACCATGACGTCTCAGACTGGTTTCAGAGCCATAACCAGACTCAGCCTGAAACAGAAGGAGACAGCGCAGTGTGGTAAATGTGATAATCCAATAACGAGAGCAGAATCACTGGACAACACAGCAGATCCATAGCATTTTGGATCAGGTTTTATAAAGCCATTATTATTATTCAAGAATTTGTTACAAAATGCCCTTCGACTTTTGGTGTACAGAAGGGTGGCATGTTGTTGGTCAAAAGAAACCACATCTAGAAAAATAAATAAACTCTCAGGTTACATGCTGAATGAGTAAATGTTGATCAATTTCATGCTGGTATAAGACTTTGTGTCACATATGAGAACACATGAAGCTCATAACCTGCTCAAAAAAGGACTTTTCAAAGTACTGAACACCCACCTTGCACTTAATAACCATTTAGTCAATTTTAACAATTATCTTAGAGCAATAAGTGCACGGATGTTTGTTTTGAAATTTTAAGTGCTAAGCAACAGAGATCAGGAGGATTGATTATGCAACTCATGCAAACAGAACAATGATAAGAGGCTGCTTAAAAAAAGAGCAGTGTTAGAGATTTGTGCCATAGTCAAAGTGCCGGAGGGCAGCATGTTCATGCTGATGCCCACCATTGGACCAACCCCACAACCAAAGCAGAGCAGCACACTGCTGCAGTCCCGATGGATCACTGGCTCAAACATGGCCCAGATGCTCTCAAAACACAACTGAGGCATTTACATCCAATGATGCCGTTTCCCTGGACACAGCTGATGGAGAACACACAAAACACAGAGGATTGGACTTTCCCACAGGGGCAGGATGACCGGTAGCCGACTGAACAGACAGGCAGTGAAAAGAAGCTACTTGCTGAACACTGAAGCACGTAAAAGCCACAAGAAAAAGTACTATACTCACATAGAGGGAGTCAGATACAAACACACAGCACTACAGTCCTGCTCCATACAAACATCCACAGACCACACACCCTGTTACATGAAACCTTCTCCTGATGCGCTTTAAGTCCAGCATCCATCACTGAGAGCTCTCCTCCTCCACTTCCTCTTCCTCCCCGTGTGGACCTGCACATGTGCATTAGAGGCAGAGCTGTCTGGGCTCTGGCTGTAAGACTCAGTCAAGTGCTAAATGGGTGGGCGACTGAAGCAGTCAACTGTACCACTTAATCAAGAAATACAACAGGGAGAGAGAGAGAATAATGAGGGGTAGGAGGACTGTCTATGTCTTAATCGTTTGTGTCATTAATATAACTAAATTTAGAAAGTCCAACCAACCTGAAGCAGTGTCAGTTACTCAAATGTCCTGAAAATATTGTTATTTAACAGGTTTTTATGAAATTTTCTGTTTTTATGTGAAACCACTGTAAACTCATCTGCTATTCACTGTGAGCAGCACTTAAAATCACAATATTTAGCACCACCACCAACACACCAACACTCCCACACAACAAAACATAAAACAGACCAGTTAATAAAGTACCAAAAGAAATATGATTACACTGATGAGGTAAGTCAATATACCACTTAGTTTGATCAGAATCGAATGTGAACCATCCACTATAATAAATTATAAAGAAGCAAACAGTGACAAATCACTAATCTTTGATGTGCGCTACTCATGGCAAAATGTATGTCCACTTCTGCCCAGATGGGGGCAGTGCAAATCATCAGAGCCACTGCAGTACTGCACTACTGCTGCATTCTTCTGAGGTTACTACAGGTCAAACACATACAACCCCAAATATTCTCACAGCATTGTCAATGGAAACTGATCCAAAGTGCTCCTTAAATACACACTCACCAACCAATCCAGCCATAGTACTCCAACATAACATAATCCACGAAAAACATAACGTAATCTATGATACATACAACACGTAACTGCAAGATATTCATATCATAGACTAAATAATGTAACAAAAAAATAATGTATCCATCAATTAATATTCCAATTTATTTTCATACCACTCATGTAAGATACTAAATCTACCAGTTACAAATAACAGGAAATACAAGTTCCCGTTCCATGTCTTTCATAAAAACACCTTATTTCAAAACAAATAACCAAAAGAGGAAGGTGAGGTTGAACAATGAACAGGCTGCTAATTTAGTATTCCAAGATTACATATAAATGCAAATTTAAACAGAACCAGGGAGAACAATCACTACTACACTGATATCCTAGAAACAGGCGGCAGCTGTTCCGACCGGCTCTCTGATGCCGGGGATACTCACCAAAACGCTTCACTTTTCAGATTCCTCACATTCCCGGGGCGAGGGGTTCAAGATTCCGCATCCCACTACCACACCCTTCCCCCTCAAAACCCCGCACTAACTGTCTGTAGATAAGAGATTGCTTTGGGGAATTTTGCTAAATTATAAAATTTTTGAATATTGAGTATATTGTCAATAATAAAAACTAAATAAAAAAACAGCTGATTAAAAATAACAAGAACAGAAACTTGTATGTAGCTCAAGTATGTATCTAGTATCTTCTCTGTGACAAATGTATTCAGTGATATTTCTGCAATTTTGTGGTTCATGTTTTGTGCAATACTTTAATCGCAACCATGATATCTACAGGCATGTTTTAGCATATTTCTAATATCTCAATATTGTAATGGGCTTAAAAATAAATAAATAAATAAATAAATAAATTTGGCAGTATCACCCACCACAATCTGTTATAAAACGCACTATTCATGACTTTAGCTTCCTGTTTACAGGTGGTATCTTAAAGTATTTTGCCCATACAAAAGAAATAGGTTTGTTTTGAATTGTCAATTGCTATGGCAACCGTGCTAGATTTTCATCATTCAAATGCTTGCACAATACAAACGCTTGCACTACTTTGAGAAAATTGGTGATTAAAAAAAAAAGTTCTACTCACTTTGTGTAGCTCTATGGACTCTATCCACTGCAGTCTGTGTTCGGGGTCTTCCGCTCGGAGATACCACACACTGTCGTTCACACTGATGTCAAAACGGCACTCGTCAAATTCATGAGGCTGTGAAGGTGAGAGGGCAACAATTAGCAAGCACACATTAGACACTGGATGTAATTTAAACACACAAAAGCAAGAGAATATATTTTATCTCCACAGAAAAAAAACCTGTCAATTTCAACATGTAGGTATGTATGTTTTTATACAGCACACAGTAAGACATTTTAATTTAAAGCTTATATGGTATAGGCTGTAGGCATAGTCCAAAATCTTCCAGAATAAAAAAGGCTTTTCCAGGTCACCAAAGTCCAAATCTTTCAACTATTCACCTCCCCCGCTCCATAGTGCACCCCACCCAATCTCTAATCACTGACCGCCTTAGGCACCCTAACACGTGCGTTGAACTCCCCTTTCTCTGTGAGACAAGAATTTAAACAGAACACTCTGGCGTAGGAAATGGTCTACTACTCTGAGCTGGAGAGAGTGCGGATTCATTCGATTCTCCTCCCCAACATCAGCTGACATACCTCATGTCGTTTATCTTTATTAAATTTGGTGAATGATGCCTGTGTGCCATTTTATTTGCTGCCACTGACATTGCCAGCACACAGTAGACATCCTTATGCAACATGTCTTGGTCTTTTGGCACTATGAATTGCACATTTCACATTAAAATATCTGGAGGTGGATCAAATGACTTGAAAGATAGTAGGATTTCCCAAATCTGAACAGCTTTGTAATTGAAAGTTCACTGAGCCAGAGATGTGTTTTGGAATATGGGAGTTTTTCCAGCCATATCATATTAGACACAGTCGATAAAAGTGCTTTACAATCCACTTAATGCATCTTGTACTTGACCTGAATCCCTGGTATCAGCACAACACACGGCAGTAGACACCATTTCTTTCTATAAAATCTTATACAGTGCAATACAGTTCAAATATAAAAATAGTTGCACTAAATTTGTAAACTGGAGCTTTTACATATTCAGATATAGTCCACCATATTTGTATTGTGTATTAGACAGTACATTTTATCTCTTCATATAAAGTCTGCTTGGTATGTGCAGTGAGTGCATCCATCCACACATTGATAGACTACACAGAGTAGTAACACAGTTTGTTTCTGCATTCCTCAGCCTTCATACCAAACCGTGTCTTGGAAAGCACAAGCTGTAGATCTTTGGAACGAAAGGCGAGCAAAAGCAAACACTGGCTCTATAGCTCATAAAATTCCTACTATGACAGAGTTCAGATAGCAGAAAGACAAAGTAATAGATAGTGTGATAGACTTGATTATGGACTAACTAAGTGGGAGAAAAAAACAGCACACCTAATCTTGTGATATGTTGCGGTTTGACTCAAATAATCCTCTAGTACAAATCACAGTAAAGTATTTGTTTTGAGTTTAGGTGAACAGAGTGAGAGAGTGGTGAATATTTAACCAGGTGTGAGATTTCTGTTATCCGTTAGCAACATGAAGGGGTCCAGCATAAAATCCATTTGTGAGGTAAAATAAATAGTAGTACAGTTAAAGAAGAAAGCATGTGGATGTCAGTAGTAAGCATGTGATTACTTGTTGTGCTCAACTATAATGAACAGTGTATGAATTGTAGGATTGTTACTAGTTAATAGTTAGCTAAATGTCTTTGATAAACATGAAGTAAGGGTTAAAATGCTGATGGCATCAAGTTAGTAGAAAGGATAGGCAGGAGCACTCAAGCACAACCACAAATGCAGTCTTGGATGTATCATTCCGAGTTCAAATGGGTACACTGGTGTTTTTATTTTCAAAGCCTAATAAAAGGCCCCGATTGTTCCTTATAGTAGAACAGATACTTACTGTGATAACAGCCTTGCTGAGGCACAAAGATCCTCTGCACCCATACTCTCTCTCATCCTCTGATTTGTAGTAGCTCAAAGTATTGTTTTTCAACACAACCCATCGGTCTTGCCATCCATGTATGTAATTTGTCCACTGAAACAAAACAAATGCTCATCAGTATAGAGAAATAAGAGAAAATTGTGTTTATAGGCAAAACCCTTTTAAACTAGCACTTACTTTGCTCAAAACACCACCCAGCTCCATAGGTTGTCCAGACTCGGGGTCCACATCCTCATCTGACCCGGACGATGAACTCTTTTCAGACATTTAAACGCAAGTGTACAAAGTCTAGTTGACGTAGACTGAGTGTTGTCAATTCAAACAGATCAGAGCTAAACCTGCTTACAGGTTTATCTTAGCATTCACGTAGCAAATTAAGCATGGCCATGGTGCGGTAAGAAGGATCGTAAAAGCAAATAATTGTCAGCAAGAAGCGAGATCGTAATGTACCAGCGCACTGTCCTACAATAACAAAGCAGATGTACAGGTCATTCTTCGATTTGCGGGCTTTGTTTTGAAGTTGGCGTCGAGTACCAGTGAAACTAGCAAGTTAGCATTAGCGTTAGCTGTCAAACGACGCAATCAGCGTAAGCTAGCGGTAACTTAAACAGCAACTTGGGAAGCAGGAAGGTGTCTGCCTCATTGGCTACAAGCGATGAAGCAATCAACGAAGCGATCGATGAAAAGGCCTCGGTGTAGCTACAGAATATACACCTATATCCAATAAAGTGGAGAAATTGAGGCCACCGCTCTTGGTTCCGCAGTTTAGTTTAGCTTTTGACGAAAGCTTGAGTAGCTTGTCTTCATTCAGGTCGAGGGGGAGGAGTCGCCGCCACGCTTTACTGTGTACCAAAAAAGAGTGCGCCAAGTTCAACACATTACAGCCGCATCGGAAGTACCAAAATAAAGTAGGCTGGTTATTTTAATAGATCCATGGCTAATTCTCACTCCTAAATATATACTATATATACACAAACACATGTAGTGGGTATTGCTGTTGTGTATAATGTTCTCCCCTTTATGCTCCCATTTTCTCCAGCAGATACAGCAAATACAAGTTGTATTTTTTATCTTTTCTGTAGCTGTGAACATGATACTTATAGCCGTATAAAGGTAGAACATTAGTTAGATAGTTATTTGTCGATTGCCTCATGCATCTTTAATTGCATCTTTAATCTTCACAAAATTCAAACGTTATGGCCCCACCTTTTTGCGTAATCACCAAATCCCGGAAGTGCCGCCTAAACGTCATTATTTTGAAAACATGTCAGAGCGTGAACATTGTGGAGCGAATTTCACCAAAGAATATAAGATTATTTGTTACAAGTGGAAGTAATGCTAGTACATTAACTATTTTATCAACTGTCGCTACAGTTGGAGTGTAGTTTGAGTAAGGATTTCGCAGTTTTTTGTTTTTTTTTTGCAAAAATGGACAAAGACACTAATGCAAAGGGAGAAGGCATTCTTTCCAGAATGGCTCTCAATGACAATAAGGCAGGAATGGAGGGCCTTGACAGAGACAAGATCAACGCGATCATCATGGAGACATCTAAGGTAATAACCCTACATTCAGGCAAAATGTGCGCCTGTTTTCTTTTATGTGGACCAGTTGGTTTTCACCACCAGTCCAAATAACTTAAAATATGTTGTCAACAGGGATCTAGGTTTTATGAAAATGAACTGAAAAGGGATCAGCAGGTCAATCAACGCCTTGAGAAAATAATGCAGCACAAGGCATCAATTACAGAAGAGCAGTTACAGATGGCAAACGTCAAGGTATAATACTTTATTAGACACTGAACTTATACTTAACCTTAACCCACATCCCAAGAATGATATTGTGTAATTTCTTTGTAGGTTGCAAAGATGGTCACAGAGATGGAGAAACATCGTGATCTCAGTCAGGTTATTGTACATTTGGACATGGATGCTTTCTATGCAGCTGTAGAGATGAGGGACTGCCCAGAGCTAAAGGACAAACCAATGGCGGTAGGCTCTATGAGCATGCTTGTAAGTAGATAATAAGTCAAATACAGTAGTAGTCTGTATTTTGTTCTTCAAATACAGAATCTCTTTTATGCTTCCAGTCGACATCTAACTATCATGCAAGAAAGTATGGGGTACGAGCTGCCATGCCTGGATTTATTGCAAAGAAACTTTGCCCCAACTTGGTTATTGTTCCTACAAACTTTGACAAGTATAGGGCTGTCAGTAAAGAGGTGAGTTTGATTACAGGTTATCAATATGGAATTTCATTAAGCCTCTTGAGAGTTATTATTATGTAATTTGTTTTATTATGCATTACACTCAGGTCCAGATGATAATTGCTGAGTATGATCCTAATTTCCAACCAGTCAGCCTGGATGAAGCCTATCTGAACTTCACAGAGCACCTTGAACAGAGAAAGAGCTGGCCAGAATCAGCACGCACACACTACTATAGTAACAACAATTGCAAGAATAACATACTTTTTAATAAATCTACAAATGTTACATATTACTGGTTGCCTGTAATAACACTCTCTATTAAAGGTGAAGCACACATGGAACCAGTGGATACGACAGAAGTCAAGGATCTTTCCCCTGTTTTGTTTGAGGACAGCCCCAGCTCCTCTCCTGTGCTTACCAGCTGTGGAAGTGGAGCTACTGTTGGCAAAACGTTTGAAGTATTTGGGACATCTGCTGAGGAGGCTGTAAGAGAGATGCGTTTCCGAATTGAGCAGAAAATAAAGTTAACTGCAAGTGCAGGTCAGTGTGAACACAAATGGTTACATAAAGCTAAGTGTCATGTACTGTGCATAGTTTTACTTTGTAAAACAGTCACACATTCACACATGCACACACACATAGAATAATTACATTTATAAATATTATAGGTTAATAAAGAAAGAGAGTAAAGAGATTATTAGAAAAATAAATAATAATACAAAAATAATTGTAATAAATAGGCTACTCTTCTGCTTACTACTATAAAGTAATAGAATATAAAGACAAAGTTCCCACTGGTACGTCTAAAAGGTACCTACAACAAATACCGAGACTAAAATTGCAAAATGTGATTGTGATGAAGTGTTATGACAGATCTTCTATAATCTTCTAGGTATTGCTTCCAACATGATGTTGGCCAAGGTATGCAGTGATATAAATAAACCCAATGGTCAATACAGACTTCCTCCCACAAGAGATGCAGTGATGGACTTCATTCACAATCTCCCAGTTCGCAAGGTACAGCATATTCCACTAATATAAAGTCTTCAAGTTTCAAGTAAGTAAATTTTCATTGTTTTTAGGTACCTGGCATTGGTAAAGTGAGTGAGAAGATTCTGAAAGCCCTAGGCATCTGTAACTGTTTTGATCTTGGACAGCAGATGGCGCTGTTGTCCCTGTTGTTCCCCGAGACTGCTTGGCGTCACTTTATAGAGTTATCCCTGGGTTTGAGCTCCACATTCATACCAAAGTAATGAAATGGTTTTAAACATACTATAGTTGTTGAAATAACAGAATATAATATGAAATTTATTTCAGGAATGAGGAGAGAAAAAGCATGAGCACTGAACGGTAAGTAAAATTACAACAAAATTTTATGGTAAATACATTCTCAACACAGTAATTTTTTTCTTTTACCTGACAGGACATTTAAAGAACTTAGTTACCCAGAAGAACAGTTTGCTTTGTGTAAAGAGCTTTGTGAAGATTTAGCAGAAAACTTGAAGAAAGAAGGCCTAAAGGTACAGATTATCAGATGCATTTAATATGACATCACAGCAATAGAGTAGGATTGAAGGGCCATTCATGCACCTAGAACCATTAGACTCACTTTGTTCTTGTTTGTTTTGTGAGTTGTATAAAGAAAGAACTTTGATATATTTGTCTTAAAGGGTAAAACGGTTACAGTGAAGCTAAAGAACGTCAATTTTGAAGTGAAAACCAGAGCGATGACTGTACAATGTGCAGTGGCTACAGCTGAGGAGATTTATGCTATTGCTAAGGACCTGCTGAAAACTGAAATAGAAAATGTAGCTCCTCACCTGCTCAAACTGAGACTCATGGGTGAGTGACACATCAGTTAAAATATAAGAATATATAGAGCCACCAAAAATAACATGTTTTAACTATGTTATCTTTGTGATTAGGTGTTAGAATTTCTGCATTTGTCAGTGTGAAGGACGAAGGGCCATTGCAAAAAAGCATTGTGGGCTTTTTTCAGCAGGGCAAAAAGGACTGCAGTACCCCTGGTGGTTCTCTACAAGAACCTTCTCAGAAATTGGACAGACCTCAATTTTTAAGGCAGAATAAGCAAAAATTACTGGAGGAACATAAGATGTTTGACAAACCAAAAGTGTCTTTTTTTCAAATGGCTCAGGTCAAAAGACTACAAGTTGAAGCTGAAAAAGCAGCCTCACAAAACATAGTTACAATGGAAAAGCCCTGCACTTCTGTCGATAATGACCAACGCAACAATGAGATTTTAACAGAAAAGCTGGCACCACAGAATGCTTTCCTTTTATCTGCACAGAACATCTCCCCATCATTAGAGCCTCAACCATCCACTTCAGGTTCTGGTATCCCATCGTCTGAAGGCCTCACCTGCCCTGTATGCTTCTGTCAAGTCAATACAACCAACTTAAATATCTTTAATAACCACATAGACCTGTGTCTCAAAGGGGCTACAACAAGGATTGACCAGAACACTGACTCTGAATCAGATTTGAGCTCACAAAATACAGATACCCAATGTCACATATCAGACAAACACAATTTAGAAGAAAATAAGAAGACTGAAGTCTCCAAACAAGATTTTGGCCAAATGAATCCACAGGAGGGTTATAAAAATGGAGACAGTGCTTTGAACAGCGATGACGATATAGATTCAGAGCAGCCAAAATCATGTGATGATAAATGCCCTGTCCTCATCTGCCCGGTGTGCCACAAAACCCAGGATACGAATGACCTTACTGCATTTAACCATCATGTTGACCTTTGCCTGAACCAGGAAGTACTACACAAGCTCGAGGGGCAAACAATGCCACCAAAGCCAGCGTTAATTACAGTCACAAACAATAAAGGAACAGGTGAGTAATTGTAATAAAAAAAACAAACAACATACAATAGTGTATGCTTATAATCCTAAATCTGTGTTAACCTTTGTTTACAGTCAGCAATCCACTTATGCGTAAAACGACCAAAGGCAAAACCAAAAGGCAAGACTCGCCTTCCTCTCCTCCCTCAAAAAAGGCTAAAGGGCACGGACCCCACAACACCATTGACCGATTCTTCAGGTGATTTCTGCTCAGGCAACATACTTGTCAGTACACGCAGTGAAGGATAATACTTTTTATTACTGCTTCATCTTATTATGTAAATATTAAACAGCAATTGCACTAGCCACATTTTAGACCATACAATAAAGTACATAAGAATAATAATTAAATTATTAAATTTATAAGCACATTTAAGAAATAATTTATTCTCAAATGCTGAATAGTATTTATTACCTGCTTACCTGAAGTTTTTAGAAATTGTTATTTATTGTATTTTGTAATTAAAAAATATAATAATAAAATGCCATTGCTTGGAATAATTTAGTGTTCAACATATTTTTTACATTTTTGCTTGCAATAATTTAGGTTTTGGTAACAGCTTAATAGTAAAATATTCCTATTTAGACACATTCATAGCAATTTATGATTGTTGACTTAAGCAATATTACACTCTTAAACTCTGTAGTCTGTAGTCACTATGTAAGAATTTAAATTAAAGCCTGGAACAAAGCTAAGGGCCCAGTCTTGCCCCCGATTTTAGCACTAGCACAAGTGTGGGGCGTGGAGCTCTAAACAAGAGGTGTGCCTGAATATCAGGGGGAGTGGAGTGGACTGAGGGCGTGGTGTGGCACGTTCAGTGAATTACCAGAATCGTAAAAATATCAAACTAGTCCACTGAAAAACAACATGTAACATGCCCAAGGCTTCTTTTATCTGAAATATATTAGGATGATAACTGCTTAACATTCATAACATGTTCGTGTACAGTGCGGGATGTTTGTGCGTGGTCCAGATGCCCTCCCGCAGCAGAGCACAGCCCCTTCCTGTATCGGCTTAGCACTGCTCTATAGTTTGGTTTGATCTGGATCTGTACAAAAGCTGCTCATTCACATGAGGCCGTTTCCAGTGATGTCCTAAAGTGTGTTTTCTTACCCTGTCTGTGGTCCGAATGCTGCGATGTCGGATTTCCTCACATTCTCTACCTTTTCATCAATGGGAATAATTTTGTGACCAAATTATTCCCATTGTGCCACTTTGGGTAGTTTATAAAGTTAGTCATAGGCTGCCATCAGAACCGTAGAAAACTGCACAGAGCGTGGAGCGGCCGGACTCTGACAGATCAGCGCGCACATTCACTGACAGCTCGGGGCTGTGACAGCGGAGCAGAGCAGACGCACGTCTCGTATGTGCTGCTCTCTTGGCAGCAGCGGTCAGTAGAGCTTTGTACAGCGGCTCAAGAGACGTAGTGCACATGAGCACTGTTCTGTACAGACACCTGCGCATCCTGCTCTGTGCGCTCATGGCGCAAATCAGTCACTTGTGCGAGGCAAATGCAGGTCGTGCAGTCACCCTCCCGTCTGTTAGTGGTTTAATCTATGTCTGTGTGCAAAGCGACAACATCAGAAACATTTAGGCTATATGACAATAAATGTATTCCATAATCCGCGAGACATGTGTGGGACCAAATGCAGTGGACACCTGTGACATGAGAATCTGAGAGGTCAGCAGTAGCAGCGGTGGAAATTCACCTCAGGTGAGAGACGGTGGCGGACTGCCGGGAGCGGGAGCGAGCAGAGGGGAGGCAGCGGTCAGCGGGTCTGCTGTGGGATGGGAGGCAAACGAACGGAGGAACGCAGAGGAAACTTTAAAGGTTGACGTGTGTGCGAGCACGGGCTTACAGGGGTGTGCGCGTGTGAGAGGGGCGCACGTGCACGTGGAGTGTTCGGAACACGAACCCAGTCAGTTCTGTCACGGCCCATCAAAATGCTATATTCCTAAAGCCTGTTCTGGTGCGTACTTGCATCGTGGGGCTCCGGAGCTGTTTTATTGTACCAATATATAATTTTTCCCCACACCCTCTTTGCTGCCTGGTAATGAGGCAAAGATTGCAGACATTACCCACACTGGCAATGCTTTTAAATGCTACAGCGGTCACAGACTGTTTGAGATGTCATCACCATATATGAACTTGTACTGTCCCACTCCAGTCTCCTGCAGAGAAGTACAGCCCGACCTGGACACGCCCCATCATTAACGCTAGCGCTAAGATCAGGGGCAAGATAGGGCCCTAAATGTGAATAAGAAGCTTAACTTTTATCTGCTTATTAAGATTGTATACTTAGTAGATAGAAACAGAAAAATTATAGAATTTACTGAAACCACTAACTACAATGTTATATTTCCTCTTGAGCATTACTCTGAGGGTGTGTGCTATAAAGTAAACATGAATCAGCCTTGCAGCTATCAAGAAAATACAAGAAGCACAAGTCAATATGCTCTGCTCAGAAACAATGCAGACACTGGATGGAGTTTTTAAGATTTTTAAGGTTTTATTCTGTAGATTTGTTCATGCGCATGTAGATTTATAAAAAATAAACACCACTAGACTCACCTTAGTTACACAATGGAGAGATCATCAACTTGGAATGCAGCAAAGAAAACCTTGGATCCTCGAGAATGGGGAGGACAGGACAGTGTGAAGGCATTTACAGATTTTGTCCTGAACAAGAACTCCGACAAGGAGCCAGATCAGAGTTTTGATAACAAGGAGATGTGTAAGTATACATTTTATTATATCAATAGTTTTACATAAAGTTGTTAAAGGTAGGTACATTTTCATTTTTAAAAATCTGTTTTTGTCAAGTGCTTCTTGCTGAAAAGCAGTTCATAGACGCAGCCAAGAGGAACGACATAGAAACAATGAAGGTGGCTGGAAAGGGTATGAATGCAAATGCAAAAAATGTGGTAAGTCTTAACAATATTCTCAGAAAATAAACTAGTAGTAAAAAAGTAAAAGTAGTAAAAGTTGTTGTCATTTTATTTTTTTTAATTCCCTTTTTGTATTGAGTTTTTAATGTTACTGAATGGTTGTTATTGTCCTCAATGTTTCCCTCAGGGGACAATAAAGTCTAAATAAATAAATGTTCTAAAATAATCCATAATGATTTTGTGCCACAGGATCAACGGACTGCTCTGCACTTTGCTGTTGCTCGAAAGAACACGGAGGCAGTGCAGTTTCTCCTCCAGCGCAGGGTCAAAGTGGATCAGAAGGACAAAGTGAGAGACATCTACAGTGACATACAAACAGTACAAGCTAACTTAAACCAAAACCTCAACTGTGTTTCTAATTAATTAACAGCATGGGGTCACGCCAATTCATTTAGCAGCCTGGTTTGGAAGTTTGGACATTCTGAAGTTGCTAGTGAAGGCTGGGGCTGAGCAGAAATCAGAAAATGAGGTAGACTTGTCTTACCATTAAATTGTAAAGTTTAAATGTATGTTTTCTTGTTATGTTAATTTTTACTTCAGGAGGGACTAAACATCTTGCATTGTGCTACTATCAACAACCACACAGAAATAGTCGAGTACATTGTCAATGACCTCATAATGAAGGAGCTAGACAAAGAGGACAGAGTATGTTTAAAGATAACTCATTCTATCCCATTTTCTATTTGTTGATTTTTACGTATTATGTACATTGCAGTCTGGGCAGCGTCCCTTCTCCCTGGCAGCGAAGCATGGCTGTGTTGAAATGCTTGAGATGCTGATGAATTCTTCTTACAATATGGGCACCATGGCGCCCAACCAGGTTTAAGCTTAAACTTTACTGTTGTGTATTTTGCAGCACTAACATTGGTTTCTGGCTGTTTTCACTGTGCACGTATGATCCAGTTCAAAGTCAAACATTCACTAATGTGCGCTGTTTCCCTCCCTGTTGTCTGCCAGAGAGGGGACACACCTCTGCACTTAGCTGCCAGGAATGGCCATGGGCAGACGGTCCAAATGCTGTTGCTGTGCTTTGATACTCGAGATGAAGTCAATCAGGTAGACAATCTGTGTAAATACTTCATAAGTCAGTATTGCCATTTTCTGGATACAGCTATCACATAACATTTGTAACATTTATTTACTTTTAGGTAAAACTACTTGGGTTATTATTGTTTGTTAACTGAAAGACACCTTGGGCTATTATTATCTCACTTAGTTCTCTCTCCTATAGTGAATTTTGAGCAAATAACTGAAGGCTACCACTGAAAAAATAAACTTGATAATGATATTTATTGCCAGGCCAGTTTATGGTAAGAAAGGAGGGACTAAAATGTTTTGGGAATAATCTACTATTTAATAAACGTTGTATTTTATAACTATCGGAATATGATGATGAATTTGAATTTTAGGATGGTGAAACAGCCCTGTACCAGGCAACAGACAATGGACATGAAGAATGTGTCCAAACATTGCTGGAGTCTGACTGTGACCCCAACATCGTCACAAAAGTACAACAACTTAAATCTATTATGTCTTCTTCAAGAAACACATAAGGATTCATACAACTCAGTGGCATTTTGTTCCAACATTTCTATTATAGGACAAACGTAGTGCACTACATAGAGCTGCAGAAAGAGGAGACACATCTTTGGTACAACTTCTTTTGGAGCATGAAGCCCAGATTGAATGTTCTGACCAGGTATTTACTATCTTCACTTTTGGTTTTATTCAGACAAAAAGAAAACTGTGTTTCTATTTTGGTGCAGGAGTGGCTCAGTGTTAAAAGGCTTCACCAACAAACCAAAAAGATGTTTGATCTCAGCTCTGACAAGTGCATAGTGTTGTGTCCTTGTGCAAGACACTTCATCCACCTTGTCTGTGACTGTAGCTAGTTTTTGATGGTTATCAAAAAGGCTGTAGGTGCAGATTGGCAGCCACATGTCTTCCAGCTGTCAAGACAAGTGTAACTTACTATCACAGAGAGGCATGAATAAATAGTGAAACTGTAAAACATTTACAAGCATCAGAGAGTCTAATGCATGATTATTTACTTCACAGAACTTACAGACTCCCCTTCATCTAGCAGTGAAAATTGGCCACCTCTCTGTCATCCATTGTCTACTTGAGAATGGCTGCAATTGTGACGCTATAGATAAGGTACAATCATCACCACAATGAATGGTTCAACTAACAAACTAAACTAATATACTCACCTTTACATCTCTAGAGGTCCCAAACAGCCATGCATATTGCCGCTGAGATGGGCAAAGTAGAAGTTACAGAAATGCTTCTTAAGGCAGGAGTAAATCTTTCATTGAAAGACAAGGTACTTTCTAAACTGAATAAATAAATGCTTAAAATCTAATCATTATCTTTATTAAATGTTTGTTTTCCACATAGCAAGGTAAAACTGCTCTTGATGTAGCGGCACGAGCAGACGAGGTGGTCATTGTTGACATGATCATTAAAGCAGAGAGGTACAATATTTGGAAAGTGGTAAGATTTTTCCTATAATTTTATAACAGTGACATATCCAATTCTTAACACTTACCCAGCCATAGGGAACATGACTGTGAACCTTAACACTTTTGACAGCTAAGAGACCACTAAAAATGTAATCCAATTTCTAAAATGTTACTGGCACTAACAAGACTAACTGTGTGATATTTCATCCAATTTCTCATTTCTATGTAGCACGTGACTTTCTCTAAAATTGAAATAATTCAATTGCCCTTTCAGACCAACCCTGAACTTAATCAAAGTGTCCGAAGTGAGTTTCCTCTGACGTTTAAACTGGACCATCATTATAAGACAAAGCAGCTGCGTTCAACAGCCTGGCGTTTAGCATATAAGCTTTTGAAACCAGGGCAGTGGAAGAAACTGGCTGAACACTGGGGATTTACCACACAACAAGTGGAGGCTATTGAGAAGCAGTGGACAGGTACGGCACACATTTACATTTTTTCCTCCCTCAAGTCCAAAGACCAAATAAGACAGTTAATTTGAGTTATTTGTTAAACCTGCCAATAATATCTGTAAATTTAAAATATATAATGCAGTATAATTAATTATAAAGCTGTTCCTGTTGTTTGATGGCACAGGGCAGAACAGTTATCAGGAACATGGAAACCGGATGTTGCTGATCTGGCTCCATGGGGTCCAGATGCCAAATAAAAGTCCAATCCAAGAACTTTACCAAAGCCTTGTACTCACAGACAACCAAAGAGCTGCAGGTATCTGTAAATATATATTCATATGTAGTCTATATACCGTGTTTTGGTGGTAATATACAATAACATCTGTCTTTGTTTCAGATAAAATACAAATGGAATCTGAAAGTGTCAAAAAGCATTGTAGAATTTCTTAAGACAAATAACTGCATTAAAATAATTTATTTAAAATTCAAGTGTCAGATGTATCATTACCAACAAGTTAGCACAAATGTTTATCACAGTACATTCTTATTTGCGCATAATTTAAAGCATTACGTCTGCCAGCAGCAATCTAGATACTGAATTTGATTAAAAGCTATAAATAAATTAATGACAATGAAACATGCTAAATTTTGACAGTTGCACGTTTCAATCCACTACTTTGATGGAGTGTACATGGCAGGTGCCAGAGTGTGTTTGGGAGGAGCTCCTTCCTGTCGCGGGCCGCTGACTCTGCTGGGACGAGTGAGGAAACTTGGCAGCTGTGGCCTGACCAACAGTGAGCTATAAGGAATAAGAGACAACAATTCCTTTTAGATTATTTGTTTATGTAAACTAGACTATATAAAATAAAAGTGTGAAGATTACTATTGTACCTGTGTAACTGGATGGTGTCTCTCCACTATGACGGAGCTCATGGGAGGAGACACACCCATCACCTGAAGGCTACTGCGAGCAGCTTTACTGACATCACTCCGAGCTGTAATTCGAGCAGTCACAGTTTTAGAGTATTTTTGTTGACCAGCATTAACTACACGCCCACTGGCCTGGAAACAAACAGGAAATACATACAGTGTAGGTTATTTAGAAAGAGATTTCAGCTAGACAATAAATAATTACCTGCAGTTTGAAGGGTGCAGTGCTTCCCAGAGAGCTGTGGCCAACTGTGGAGGAAGGAAGTACATCCGCTCTTGATGCTGGACGCAAACTCATCTACAATAATAATTAAATATAACTAAATAAAAATGTTGGAGACTGCCATACTGAACAAATTAATGATTTCCCTACCAAGTCTTCTGATTCACTATTTAAGGGAGGCTCTGTGTGGTCAAAATGGACAGGAGTGAATTGTGTTGAGGGACCAGAATGTGGGCCCATGCTAGAAGAGCCAGGCTCATCAGAGCGAGGGGGGTCTACAATCAGAAAATTTAGAAATGCATCAATCCAAGACTGTAGACATGTTAGCTTATTTGCAGACTTACAACTAAAACAAACATTAAGCTTTTTTCAAAATATTCTTTTCTTTTTCTGTAGTAAAAACATGTGTTTAGCACAGACCTTGCTGATTCTGTGTGTGAAGCTGCTCCGACCACCCCTCTGTTGTTTGGAACATGTTGAGAGCCTCCATGTTGAGGGCACACACGCCCCTCATGAAGGCCTTCTTCATAGATTCCTCATAACGCTCCCGTTCCAGCCGCAGTCTCTGGATCTCAGTGTGAGCTTTGTCCAACACGCCACGTTGCTGAAGGAAATTATTCCACAGTATTATTGGTAGCAGTTCAGAAATCATAAATAACAGGAAGATGTGAAGCTAATATGAATGTTTTTGTTTACCTCTGTCAGTTTGGCTTCATATTCTGCAGACAGGCGCTCACAGACCTCCTCAGCCTTTGCACGGCATGCACGCTCCACATTGACCTTCCAGTGTTTCTGGATCAGAGAGTGCCAACTTAACCACACCTTCCTCTTCAGCTGCAGTTCGTAGTGCCGCTTTGCCGCCTGAGCAGCGTAAGCCTGGAAAGAACGCAGTTACACTTATTAGATCTACGAGCAGGTGGGCAACAGAAAACATAGAATTGTTGTTGATGATTAAGCTGATTTATTTATGAATCCGATACACTGCTTTATTACCTCCTCCTTAACTTCAATGTGCTGAAGTCTCCAATGAGTGAAAGCTCTCATTTTTTCAACTTTCTCTTTTTGTCGTTCTAATACCTGGCTCAAGTTCCCAATGACCTGAGAAAAGTTAACATTTTTTTGTTTGAGTAAACCATGATAAAACAGTTATTAATGTGCTTGAATTGTGTCCTTACCTCATCCTTTCTCTGGTTTGAAATTTCATATGTTTGTAGCAGCTCCTTTAAGTGGTCCATCTCAGACTGTAGGCCTGCTGTCTGTGCTCTACATTTTTCTTTCTCTTTTTTCATTTCCAACTTGTGTTTCTCCATAAACACTAGTTTCCATTTCCTGAGTTCAGTCAGTACATTTGACTAAAAAAAAAAAAAGAGTTCACATGTATTTCAAATGCATTTCACCACACCCAACTAAAATAATACTTTTGAATTACGAAGCTTGATATTGACTGACTCAAGGTTCTAGTAGAAAACACGTGCTATATACAAATAAAACTACGATATTTATGGTGGCTAACAATCTGCATGCTCTTCGGTAGATAAGAGCTAGAGGCCATTAAACTGACTGATTGGATACATATTTGTACATAGCGCATAGAAAGCTAACCTTTAGGTTGTTGCTCCATACATCTAGGATGTTCTCCATTCTGCTCATGTTTTCCTCTGAGATAAACATCTCGGCCACAACGGCCTCAAAAGCATCAGGGCTGGTTGATCTGGACCTCTCAGGCAGAGTCTGTAACTGCTCAGAACCAACCTCTGACACCAGTGACCCCATACTTGTTGACTGACCTACTGTTTCGCCCACTAGAAAAGAAAATGAAGAGTAAAACTCACTACAGCATTTATTACCTAGTGAACCTGTTTTTTAAAACAAAATTGTAACTTGAGCGGGTCTTGAGGATGCAGCATTCTTATTCAGAGAGCTCTGTGAAGTAGAGGATGATCTTGATGATCCTCCACTCAAAGGTCTTACTTCAAGCGTATATCAATAAGTGGCAATAAGTTCTTGAAACTGTTCAAGTTATACAATCTGGTCATGACATACAATAAAAAGTAAAGATTTAAAACGGTGAGTTGAAAAAGAAATATTGTTAAATGTGACTGAGCATGATGTCAAGGAGCCTGGGATGAGTGACCATGACTCATTTAGAAATCCAGGAATGCATGATTAATCTCAGTATCTTAATTAAATACTGCCCGTAGAAGCCTTACTCTTGAGAGCCTTTTGGGCAGCGCGCCAAGAGATCATTACCAATCATCTTGCCTGCTTGCTACATCCCTGTGCACTACTAAACTGCAGCTGCAAGCTCAAAGAGAATGTCTAGTAGAGGGGGGATAATGGACAAGAAGATGTGGATAAAACTCAGTGATATAAACCTGATGGAGATGTACATGATGATGGTTAATAAATGTGTAAAAATGACATGACTTAATAAGATGAAAATATGAATACCTGCTGGGTGGTGTGGTTGGGTCTCATTCTTTAGCTGATTACTTGGCACTTTAACTGACAACTGGGGTGTTCTCAGCTGCTGCAGTGTGTCTAGTTTTGGGGTCACCACAGCATAACGGAGTAACTCCTCATACTCATCCTGTTGATTGACAAATGTTATTACTTCAGATATTACATTATAAATTAAACCCAAACCAATGAATATGTTTACTGTAGTGTTACATATTAATCATCAGTATATCTAATAAATCTAGCCATCTATAAACTAACTAAACGCACAATCACACGTGTTTGATTTGAAATTTGAATTATATTGAACATTTTACCTGAAGTTGTGAAGAGACTGAGCTGCCCCTATCTGAATCTTTGGGCAGAACAGGAGTCGCTCGTTCCTCCTCGTCTGAAGACATCTGATTACAGCAGAGAGATTAACGCGTATCAATGAAGGCACGGGAACAAGTGGAATATTTACCCTAGTGCTACTAGAATACAAGCAGCTGAAAAGGTCAGTACTCAAAAATGATGAATAAACACATTGAAATTAGAAATATAAAGTCTAAGGGTTTATATATATATATCCAATAAGCAAAAGACCACTTTGTGCACACAGACAGCCCCAAAAACAAATCTGAGGATTAATTAGATATGGCGTCCTGTACCGGAGCTACGTATTGCTTCTTCGCCGTCTATTAAGTTTAATATGGCATCTAATATGACACAAATCTGCATCTTACTGAGACAAAACTTTAGATTATACTTACCAGCTTTTATTGTAGTTAGTTTTCAGAACTCAGTTTAACGCTTGCTTCACCGTTTCAAACAGACGGGCTTCGGAACAACGCGAGCTCTGATTGGTCACATTCTCCAGTCCATACTGATTAGTGAATGTGATTGGCCAAAGAGTTTCCATAGTAACAGTATACGGAAATGCAGATCCCACCTCCTATACACTTTTTATGTAGGCTATATATTTTTATTTAGGCTATTTATTTTTTATTCCAGTGATAACATATTAAATGTGCAATAAATCAGAATTAGAATGTCACACAATGAACTTGGAAACAGGTTTGGGGTGAGGGTGCTATTAAGATGGGTACTGACCATGTAACTATGTCATTATACTGATGATGAAGACTTGCACGTCAACAGGTTGAGAGATAGGTCACTTTCCACCAAATATTGCTATTTCTTTGAATCTAAATCATGTTGAGGATTATCCCATGCTGCTCTGTGGGTAATAGAGGTTTTCTGCTAAATGACAGGATGCTGTGGCTCAAACAGATACTGATTTGCATTTCAAAGCAGATGAATCACATGTTTTAAAAGGCTTTTTAGTGTGTGTTCCCTGCCTTTCTCTTTTATAGTTTGTGTAAACTGAAATCTTGGCTTAGTTTTTTTTATCTAAATTTTGAATGGCAAGTAACCGCCTTCGAACAAAACAAGAATATGGGTTGGTAGGTTGGTTATTATGATACTATATAGTCATAGCTTTATTATGTTTCTGTTTTTCATACTTCTTTGAAAGAAGCTTGAAGCTTGGATTGTTGTCACCTTGTAAACTGGGACTGGGAATGTTATTATTATCGCACTTCATCAGTGATGATGATGAAGCATATTAATCCTACATCTTATTGATCAATTAATGATTTCCCTTTCAGTCCCACAAATGCATCACACCAGCTGATAGTTTAGATATAGAGAAGATATAGTGATAACTGCCTGGAGCTATTCTTCGTATTCAGTCTGTAAATGTAACCTTCTCTTCAACAGAGTAACTGCACCTGTGTGTTCAAATAGGATTCAGCTCACATTCTTCTCTTGTAGCCTGTTCAATCTGTTCCAGAACAATAATCACAATCCATTTGAGTCTTGTCCCCTGTGGTATTTTAGCACAGTCGTGAAACAAATATTCAGCATGCCAAACAGTATGGGATAGTTTTTATTAGTGCTGCAGTCTCCATTTTTTTTTATTAATTAACTATTGGATTTTATATTGTGCCTTTCAAGATACCGAAAATGATTCACATTGCATTATTCATTTACTACTAATAAGATACTATTGTAGCCACAGCTGCCCTAAGGTAGACCGATGGAAGTGAGGCTGCCAATTTGCGCCATCAGCCCCTCCAACCACTGCCAGCAAACACACACATACACACACACACACACACACACACACACACACACACACACACACACACACACACGGGGGAAGCGTCTTGCCTATGGACACAGCAACAGTTTTTGTTACTGGTGTCCTACTATGGCACCTGGTATTTCCAGCCGTCTCCCATCCCAGTAATGACCAAGTCCAACCTGCTTAGATTCTGAGATCTGACAAAATCTGACTTTACTGATTTTTAAGTCAGTATAGCCACAAACATTTATATTACTAATTCAAGTTTTTATCATACTTCTCCTCACATATTGGAGCGATAACCTCTCTTTTGGAGCTATTGATGACTGCCCACTGAGTTTAAATTAGTTTTCATTACATTCTGATGTAGCAGGACTTCCCCTTCAGGCCAGACTAATCCATCAAATCATGCATTCAGTGACAAGTGTGTCCTTTGGTTTGTACTAAAACGAAAAGCACTTAAAATCGAAATGGGCTGTAATATCCATCTTTACCACAGGCTTTTCATTTAAGTTATGACACACCGGAAATGGGATAAGCAATAATGAACGAAGCCACTTCTTACAAATATTCTATCAAACCATAAACCCAGCACTTAACACAGCCCTAATGTGCGTCAAGATTTTGCAGGTTACAATTTTGCATTGTAATCACATCAGAAGAGAAGCCAGAAAAACTTGAGCAACAGACTCTTTAAAAGTTTGCAAACAGAATGATATTTGAAATTCTACAAGGAGGAAACTGCTAAAGTGAAGTGAAAGGAAGATAATGGAATTTCAAGTGAGAAACTGAGACAAAGCACATCCTGTCATAAAATGGTGGTTTCGACTAATGAGAACCACTCAGATTCATGTGACTTATTTTTTTTATTTTATAGGAGATTATGATATATTTTTGATGAAGGCAAAATTCTGACAATTCTGAAAAATAGCACATAAATGTTAACCTAATGGTTTTTCACTTTATTTACATATAGTCTAATCTATATATTACTTTTTAGACCTTTTGTGGAGCTCAAACACAAATTTGAGCCAAGTAAAAAAAAAAATAATAATAATCATCCTTTGTAATAGAAAAGCATACTAACACAAGTTTCATAAACCATTAACATTTAGATCTGATGTCAGTTAAAAATGTTAATGTATTGTAGTTTACTTCTTTTTGCCTGCAGTCGCCTCAAGTCAGGATGTTTTAGGTGGCATTGCATTGTAAAGGCTCTATCTCGACTAAGGCATAATTTGGACCCAAAGTGGTACAAATGGTAGCTATATGATCTTTGAAAGTGAGTCAGCAGAAGCACTCAGAGAAAAATCCACACTCACACAGAGAGAGTGGCACATGTAAAGCCGACAATCAAAACTGACCATTGTATCATGTATTGTAGTTGAGTCAGATGTACTGTAAATGCTATGAAAGGCTACTGAGGTCTCACACTCATAAGCAGCCAGTTACAGTACTGACCCCTTGTGGTAAGTTAGCATAGCCTGCAGTTTGTGGCATTTTTTTTTGTCCTTTTAATAGTTAAGAACAGACATATGTTTAACATACATAGATCATTATTTTACATTGTGTTCATTGTAAACCGCTAACTTGATTTAAAACAGCTTATGTCGCCTTTAATACATCTTTTGTTAACTAATCCTAAATTTATATTTATATTGAACAAACCTAATAATATATAATTACAGTTGTATGAATCGCCTGTTCAGATATTTTGTAAACTGCATTTCTCCCTGTGTGTATGCCAAGACTTGTACATGCACAGTTGCTTGCATGTGTAAGATGGAGGGTCATTCTACTGTCCCTTACATTAAGTTAAGTGCTTCTCGGCTCTTCAGCTGTAGTAAATGGCTTCTTATTGCCAGAAGGGGGGTTGACTGCCGACTCTGAATTAAAAGCAGAATGTCCCTTGCCCTAGGTCAGTGCTTCAGTGAATTGTCAAAATGTGGACACAAGGATTCTCTTCATAGTCACGGTTTGCTAGTGCACTCATTTATAGTGCCAACTGTGCATAAAATAGCAAAGACCTATTCAGTATCCTCTATCCTGATTTGATTCATGGCCATTGTCTCAGCCTTGGTGGAAACACAAACAGTCTCTTTAGCTTATAAATTGCTTCCATCTAGTGTTTAGTTTTAGTGAAAAATAAAGAAGGTAAACTTAGGTAACACACTCAAAGGTTATTTCTGTCGCATCAGTCTTATTGCCTTGTAGTTCTTTACTCTTGTATAACATCAAGCATAAAGGCAATCACTGTCAACCACTTCATCTAAAGAGCACCTTAGAATCTCTTATAGTCATGCGTCAAGAGTATAGTTTTATTCTGTCTGTTAATTTAGCTGGTACTACAAAATATATCACAGCATATAAAATGCACTTGTCATGATGGATTTATTTTCAGATATTCAGTGAAATGGGACCACTATTAAATACTGTGGTCATGCCATGTCCAATATTGATTTCCTTGATATTGCATCCACGGGCAAATTTGAATGAATAACCATTTGGCTAGCCCATCTTCCAGAACGACCTCAATATATTTATATATATATAAAAAAGAAAACAGAACATATGACTCAAATGTGACAGTATTTAAAATGTCAGTAAAGAATTGTGCAGCTAGATATCAGAATAACAGGCTTTCTAAAAAAAGAAAAGTGTCTTTCCTCATGCAGGAGTGAGTGAAACAGGCAAACCCTCCTCTCTTCCTCTGCCATCCCCCATCCACCATGGAGTCACGAGCCACGCGCACTCAGCACCACGGAGAGCGGCGCTCCTCTGGGCTCAGCCGTCATCACCATTCAAGAGCAGTGGAGCTGTGGAAAAAAAGATACATCTGTTTGGAAAAATGTAAAATAAATAAATAAATAAATAAAGTTAGACAAGTATTGCGCAAGTAACACCGTTTTAAATGCACCAACCTTTGTTTTAAGCTATGAGCCCCTCTTATTTTACATGCATCCATTGCAGTGATTCACGTCATTCGGTCACCTAACAAGATTGTTCCATCAGACGGAATTGGCCGCATCACTCAGTGAAATACAATTATTGATCCTCTCCTTGCTTCCCCGTGTTCCCCCTCCCTCCCCCGGCCGTCACAGCGCACCATCACTCTCTTTCCTCCCTGTCGCGTCCTAAAGTAGCCCACTGCAGCGAGAGGAGGCTGCATCGGGAAAAGCCCTGATGACTCGGAGCGCGCACTCGCCTCTGGTCCTGTCCGCACTTCCAAACACTTCATAAAGCTGCGGCGATGGCTACAAACACATACAGTCCACTTTCTTCGCCGTAAATCACGGTAAGAGTCACTTTTTTTCTCTGGTAAACTTTTTTTTCCCCATCGTCTTTGTTCACTATGTCGCGTTAAATCAATTCTGGTTGTTAACAGCATCGTAGTGACAAGTAGCCTTTTTGTATGGGAAACATAAATTGGATCATATGTCATTTGAACACGTGAAGAAAATGGCGTCAATGTAAAGACAAATTTAACTTTTTAAAACGCTGGGTTTTTTGTTGGTTCAAAAGTTGTCAAAATGTCAAAAGTGAGAAGCCTGTAGGCAATACATGTACTTTAGCTGTATTTAAAGTTTAGGATCTCTTTGTTTGAGTTTTTATTCTTTGCTCGTGTGTAGCACAGGTTGGCACTCTCCCCAAGGCAGTTATAGCAGTCTGCATTGCCACCAAAATGTAAAAGAGTGCGAGATGCAGGAAAAGGCAACTGACTCAGCTTTGCACCTTTGAGAAAGTCTGGCCCCTGACTCACAGAAGCAGCCGGCTAGAAATCTGTGAAGTGCTTTGTTTGCAGTGCACTGCCCCGCTGTTCCAATGTTCTGTTACACTGGTTATTTGTGCATGAAAGACACACATCTAATAGAAAAAGGCTGTTAGTCCTACTATTCTAGATGGCTGGTAATTATGCATAAATTAATCATTAAAACAGCCAAACCTTAACAGAATCGGAACACACCCATAAACATGCTGTTTTAATTGGTTTGTGGATACATAAAGATGATGATTCCTTAGTCATAGTCCATAGTCAGTGAAGTCAGGATTTGTATAGATTCAAGTCAGAGCTCATACATACATAATACCATTTAATATAACAAAGTCTGAACATTTGATTAAAAACAAAGCACAGCATCTCTTATCCGCAGTATAACTCTCTATTGAGTCAGTAATGGCATCCAGGACTGATGAAATCTAACAGAAGACGTCCCGTGCAGCTGTGAGGCCCGGCCCTCCACATGAGGTTAGAGGGTCTCCATTTTGATGGGATTACACATGGCTCGGCCCACTTAGAGATTGGATTGGCTCTCTGTGATGCTAATAGAACGGACCAGCCAGGGGTCCAGTGCATGTCTTTGAAAAGGGCAAGACTTTGATAAGTCAAACCTTCCTCAGATAAAAAGGATTAATGCTACCCTCGGGCCAAAGGATGTCAAGTTGGCTGCAGTGCAGTTTGGTTTATAGATAAAAAGACAAGAATCCCATTAAATATTTATGAAACAGAGACATTGTTTAGACAAGATACTTGATCGCCATCTCCCATGGGATCCATTCAGATTCTTGAATTAACATTGGTGATCTTTTAATTAATGGAATTGAACAAACAAACAAAAAACAGATTTTATTTTGTTTTTTGCTAGTTTTTTTTTCTATATGGCCTATATTCTTCTCTGTACAGAGAATTACACTATAACTGCACTTTCTGAATATTTGGTGATTTTGACAGAGATGGAGCTGTGTTTGCTGTGATCTAAAATAAACCCAGAACTAAACCAGCACTAGGACAGAACAATAGGATACTGATCAAACCAGGACCAAACTAGAACCAGTGTGGCCAAACCCATAGAGAGGAAAGGGCCGGTAGCAGTGTTGTGTAGCTCTTTGCGCCTTTTGATTGCCCTCTGTCGGGGTCTTGTCAGCTGTGGTCAGATGAGGTGGGTCACGAGTCATTCCACTTCATCAGAAATGACTCTCTGAATGACAAAGGTGGCTCCATGTAACCTCATTGTACGTATGCAGAAACCAAATAAACAGTGTGACAGTTAAAGTGACCTACATTAGAAATTGGCCTATGATGTCAAGTTTTCTATTGTGTTGAAAAAAAAAAAACACTTTGGGGCAAAAGAACCAACCCATTTTTGCATGGTAATTATTTAAAGCTGTTGTGTAAAGATGTTAATGTTTTATACAGTGTAACCAACAATCCAAATGGATTAATAGATTCACCTTGAATCAGCCCAGTAAAATTACATTATGGGAGCTCGGTGCTGGCCTGTGATTTGTATCTTCTTGACAAGGCTTCACTGTCCATTAAAGACTTTACTGAAGAGCCTTGACACACAGGACTATACACCGACTGACCACATACATGCACACACACACACACACACCACCAACTATATTAGCTATATTAGATTAAATGGCAACTACCACCATTTCTATCTCTAAGGTTAATTATTCAGCCCTGTGCATGTTGTTTTTGATGAGAGTCACAAAAATAACATTAGAAAAAGCATGTTACACAGCATATGCCTCGGTGGGATCTCCATCACAGATGTCCTCCAAAGAAAGGGCTTTCCCATTCATGTGGTTCATTAGGCCTGAAAGACTGTGGCCATTTTACCTTCTGGACTATCAAAGTAGATGCACTGTTGACCACTACTACTACTAATCATTGGTCCTTCTCCCCTTTCTTTGCCCAGATTAAATATGACAGTGGCGTTACGGTCTGATCGTCTTTCCTATTATAATAAAGCAAGTCTTTATTGGGGGCAAATTGATTTCAGACAGAGCCTTGTTTATTAGCCTCTGTTCCTCAGAGCTTATCATGAGGCAGCAGATTCAGCATCTCTGGCAATGACACTTCTTAACAGAATAGGGACAACTCATAAAAAGATTAATATATTTGGTATTATTGGTAACACTTTCTGACATCAATTCCAAACAAATAATTAATTATCAAAAGATTAAATGGCACTGCTAAGAAGAGGCCATCTGTTCCACTGTACTGGGTTCAAATGATTTAGTAGAAGTGAGTTACGACCTCCGATTGATAACCATCTTTTTTGTCTCTGACCCTTCCCCCTGTTCCTCAGACTGGCCCGTGATTAGCCCTGCCATTGTGGTGTATCTCCTGTGGTGACCGCACACTCTCCAGTCTTCATCTGAGCTGTCCCTGGAACAGCACTGATCCAGCACAGTTCCTGCACTTTGAAGCTTCATAAACAACATGGAGGACACTTATGATAACAGGACTTCTTTAGTAAAGGGTGCCAAGGACATGGTCAAAGAGGCAAAGCGGCACGCAGCCAAGAAAGTCAACAAAGCAGTAGACCGGGCAACAGATGAATACTCAGCCCACCGCAATTACAGCAGGTTCCAGGATGAGGAAGAGGAAGATGAGGATTTCTATAGGAATCCACCAAGGCAGCGGGATGCAGAGGGCTATCCTGACAACGAGGAAGGGGGGTCCAGTGATGCCACAGAGGGTCACGATGATGAGGACGAGATCTACGAGGGGGAATACCAGGGCATTCCAAAGCAGAAAGAGGGGCAGATGACACTGGGGCAGCCGACCTCAGATGCCAGCAGGGATCGTAGGGAGTTAGAGCGGGAGAGAGAGGCCGATGAAGAGGAGTTAGCACAACAGTATGAGCTGATCATACAGGAGTGCGGTCATGGCAGGTTCCAGTGGCAGCTGTTCCTAGTCCTGGGTCTGGCGCTCATGTCTGATGGGGTGGAGGTCTTCGTGGTGGGCTTTGTGCTGCCCAGTGCGGAGACGGACATGTGTGTGCCCGACTCCAGCTCGGGATGGTTAGGTAAGCAACAAACTATATTTACAGTGCACAAAGATTATGTTCCAGCTAGAGTCAATTTAGCACACTGAGCACATTTGACTTTCCAATATAATCTTTAGTGAACTATATCTGTTGCCCAGATTATGCCTAACTCAATTCAAAACGGAATCCTTTTACTCATGAACTGAACTACTTGATAAGGATAAACATGTGTAAACCAGGAATGCAAGACAACCAGAGACATGCAGTGTATACCACACCAAGGTTCAACCTTAAAATGAAAAATGAAAACTAAACAAAAAACAAAATAGTATAGGGTTTATTCACACCCATATTTCAGTCATGTTTCCCAAGCCAGTGTAAAGCCTTTGCCCAGTCAATATGCACAAACATCAGTGTGACCTCCAGTGAAGATGTATGGGGACATCCTTCATTATGGTTGAAGAAGGGAGCAGGTGAAAAAAAATTCACATCCCCTTTCCAATAATTGACTTGCAGGACTCAGATTAACTAAGATCTGGCTGTAAATTCAGTGTTAACTGTACCATTAATAATATACCAACCAGAAACAGAGCGTCCCTCCTCAATCACAGTTTTGGCAAGGAAAAATGAACATGTAATCTAATTAGGCTCTATTCATTAACGCAAAGCATGCATCATTGTGAATTAACACTCACTGCATTTTAATTACATTTTTAATATTATATTTCATTATTTCTAACTTGTGTTGGCACAATATTAACATTTCAAACTGGATTCTAAAGAAAATCTAATCAGTCATAAGATATTTTTGACATTAATACAATCACAATATAATAAACATACTTTCTTTATTATTACTGCATGGTTTTAAATTATTTGTGGTAAGATCAACACCATTTTAAAACAGGAAAGTTCTGGGTTTGGTCCAGTTGGATCGTACTTGATGATTATGGCAAGTCTCAATACTACTAGTTTTAGTATTGATTTTTTTGAGAACCCTATTTCAAACCTATAGTTCCTTTATTACTCTGAGGAAAGTGCAAAGCTGAGATATTTAATGTGTGCGTGTTGTGGTGACAGTGGTAGGTGGTGGTACATTACACAGATGAGGTGTTCTGCTCCACTGGCCTCTGTGTCAGGATTAAAGGGCTGCCCGTATTCCCCGGCCGCTCTGTGGTGAGCAATAGTCCCTGTGGCTGCAGGTGTATAATCCATCACCCAGGGCCGACCACTGCAGCTGACTCACTGTGTTAGCGGCGCACTACCACCACATTCAATCAGACATGCGGCCTTTAGATAATACATCTGCTCCCAGTCATGACCATTCATCAACATGGAGATAGATGCAAAAATGGTGCAAGGATCAAATGCAGTGTTTGTTGTCTCATAAAAGTCAGTAAGCTATCTGCAATATTCTGGTACATTAGAGTATTGGATATGGCTGCTTGGTTATGGCAAAAACATAACCATCTGGATAATAATTTAAATCATAATTATAATAATATTTATGTGAAACATTTATTTTTGTTCTGTCAAGTAAGGAAGTGTTTTTTATTAAGAGAATTTAATTTAAGATGGGGTTTTTTTTTGTTTTTTTGTTTTGCATTACACCAAGTATATGCAGCAATAATAAAAATTCAATTTATTGCACACTGCACAACCCTAATACTGCATAAAGTGCTTCAGTATTTCATTGTCATAAATTGAAAAGCTGATGTGACAGAAGTACTGATTGCATAATTAGTGGCATTTAAATATACATGCATAAGTATAATAGAATAAATATTGTTATCTAGATATACTGTTATATACAGAAGTCCCTGTATATGACAAGTCAAACGTAACCCCTTTATATCCCATTTTAGTGGGATCATAAAACCACATTGTGTGCTCCAACTGGGTTTCTCCTTCATTAGCATTTCACAGAATAGTACGTCTGCTTTAGCTACTGCATCACCACATCATATTTAAGGAGCAAATCTTCATTTTATATCTCATTTGAAGTATTCATATAAACTACTTTTCATTCTCTCCAGCGGGGTTAGTTCCTGCAGGCATCACGCTGTATGCTCTGCTTGTCCATGTTCGTGACTATAACTAACCCCCTCCCCTCTCTCTTATCCCCTCCTCTATGTTGCTCTTACCCTCCATTGTCTGTGCAGCTCTCCTCTTTCTTTTCAGATCCTCCCCCTGTCCTCCTCTCCTTTCTCCCACTGATTGCCCCCAGGTTTCTTCCCATTAAGGTGAACTGCATGGTTGTATGTGTGTGGCCTACATGATTATTATGACCTTGTTATAGTCATTTGCTGTTTTAGTGTAATTATGCTTAATTGCAGCATTAATGAAAGGGGTTGATGTTTAACAGGTGCCTCTATTGTGAAGTCCTTCTTAATAAGCACACGAAGTTTAAGGTGTACTATGTAACTTTTGTCTCTATGACCAGAGATAGTATGACAGTAAAGCAGGTAACACCATCAGGCTAAGTCACAGGTTAGATATACAGGGGCGACCAGAAAGAATACATGTTTTTCAAAGTATTTTGGAGAAATAAAAATTGAATACAGTGTAAATGCCAAAACAGTCACACCACCATGGAGACAAGCAGGTGGTGGATCCCCTTGCCAGAAGATATACGCAGTGCACCTTTAAAATCCTATCGTGAGACTAGTGTATAAGTAAAAGCTATTGTGTTTATACCACTCTGTATAATAAACATTTGACTGGATTGTAGTTTCTCCTGCAGGATCCCAGTAAACTTCTTTGAGGAATAATCAATGGTTAGAGCCACCTGAGGCCGACTCCATTACAGTGGCATTGTGCGGCTCCATTAGGCACATAACAGGCAGAGGCAGAGGAAGACTACAAGGACAGTGTAATGGGATAATGCTGTATGAAAACCTCCATGGTCTGAATGCAATGGATGAGGAAAATGCTGATTTGATTACAGAATCAAATTTACTTCCCTCAGTCTCATGATCTTACAGGAATCTCCGACGCGCCAGACAGATTTGGATGCAAAATCTTGATTAATTGAAGTTAGGGAAAAACAGTGAAGGAGAGTTTAACATGTGCGATATGTCTGACATGACGCGTGGGCGAGAGGTGGTTCAGTGACAATGTGAGCCTATATTTCAGCGATCAGCAAAGACACAATGAAAACACACCCTATCATTACTTATTTGTTCTCTACAGTTCATTGTTCTTTGTACTTTTCTATTGTTGTGTAAATAGATTACGTTTGTATCTATAACAAAGAGAGATGTTTATTGGTTGGTGTGGGCAATATTCAAAAAAATGAGTAGGCTTGTGTCAATATATTTTGGGATTCTCATAATAATAATCATACAAAAGTGGATTGACTGTCAAATTAACCAGAAAAGTGCAGAAATATCACATATATGCTCTTGTTTGGAAAGGCTTTGTCTTTTTGATAGTTTTCTTATTTTTGTGGTATCATCCTATAGCCAGTAGTGCCAACTTATTTTGGTTTAGTCAATAAAACTAAAAAGTGGTGTTTTTATGGATGGAATCTTCTCTAGTGATTTTTCATTATTAATGGTTTACACAGAGTTAATGATTTTATGTTCTATCACAGGGTAATCAAAGAAACTATTAGAAGTGTAAACTAGAATAGTAAACAGTTTTGGTTTTTTTTACTGCTTAACTAATACCAGAATCTCATGCATTTCAGACAATGTTTGTAGAGGTCTAAACTACAATATTCATACTGTACATAATTATACAGGATATGTAGTTGTTTGCAAAGGGAGTAATATTTCTTAAAATATTGCAGTGTTCTAATAGTAACGGTTCAAATTGCAATTTCCATTCAGTTGTGATTAAATCTTGCAGCACTTACTACAAGGATAAGTAAAAAGAACAAAATACTTAACTTCTAAGATGGAGCAAATTCCCTGGCAGATTTGTGCAGTCTGAGTAATTCTGGTCTGAAATTATTGTATTCATAAAAGCACACATCCTTCTTTGTTCTTTCTATAACTCCCTGCACCTTCTTTGTCTTTTACTGTCTCTACTTTAGATTTCTATTCATCCTTTTAAATGCTTCTTGGCTTGATCCTCAGTTCCATTACTTAGTGTTTCCCCCTCTCCCCCTCTCTCTTTGTGCGAGTATGCGCCAGCTGGCAGTGCTTTTGAGAATGCGTGGTCCAGGGCAGTTGAGCATGGCTAAACTGCAGCAGGATCGCAGCACTGCAGAGATTAGGCTGTACTTGAGAGTACGGTGCAGCACCACATTGTGTGCAACAGACAGCGCAGGGCATTTGTATGAGCAGATGGAGCCGGGCTCGTGGCCGCAAGTCGCAAAACACTCATATCATGTGTCCAGATATCACAGGCTTATTATGTATGGCATTTTAAATGCAGAACTATAATAAATTAAAGCACACAAAAACTGTACAGTGCCTTATCTTCAAAGGGTTAAAACATTAAAGCATTCATCTCTATAAGGTTAACTTTATAATGATGAAATTTAAGTATTTATTTTTAAAATTCCATATTGAATTTTGATTATGTTAATATACTATATTATCAGTCACATTGTAAATGTTTCTATTCAACCTCATATCTTAAATTTTATGTAACAGTTGGATGTAACATTAAGAAAAGCTGAAAATGTACATTATCAGATATTTGTTATTGTTTGTTAGTTAGTTTAGCTTTTTACAATTTAGATATCATACTGCTAATTTAAACTACTACTATTATTATTAGTAATGTTATGACTATTACTACTGCTACTACTGGGCTACTACTACTACTATTACTATTACTACTACCACAACCATTCACAAGAAGGAAGTAGGTTGTTTGTGCAGAGTGAGTGCTCATATTAGCTTGCTTTTGTACAGCGTTCCCAGCAGCCCCCACTGATAATGACTTAAATCATAACAAAACCCTTTAATCTTTATTTTGCGGAGGTGGCAGAAGGTGGAGGCTGGAATCCCATCAAAGTGACACCATGTAGTACAAACATGATTACACGCTGCTGTGTGTGAGGAGGCTGGTAAGTGTAAAACAAAAAGAAAATGAGGGAAATTGGTGCAGGAAATTGAAAAACAAACTTAAGAAAATCGATAATAAAATGGATAAAGGAAGTAGTAACAGCACAGAGGAGTGGGGCAGCGCTGGCACTCGAAGCAGGCTGTTGTGTCATCATTACAAATCATAGGAGGCGGGTGTGTGGCATTAAAGAGCATCAAAGCATGAACAGTGGTGATGCAGTTCAGAGCACGTGACTTAGCTGGGGAGCTCCTCAGGATGTGACAGTAGCACACAAAACAGTGCACCCAGGGCCGCCCCTCCCTCTCCCCTCTCCCGCCTCACGCTTGTATGTCTCACCCATCCGACACTCACACTACAACATCGCATTACACTTCTGCCGCTAACTTTGTCTCCACAGTTTGTGATAATTTCAAGCTACCAAAAATGTGTTAAAGTAGTTTTGGTTGTGTTCAAGAGATTTAATTTTCTCATTCTATGTTTGATCAAAATTGATAAAAGAATGAAGTAACTGAAAATGTAAAATGTTACCTCTTCTTTTCAAATGTATACACACATTTTGTAGGGCACTTTAAGACTCACTGCAGCATCACCATTTGATTTACATATTTTGATTGTGCTTATTCAATTACTGGCATTTTTCTGCTAAAAAAAAATCTGGAAAATCATGCATTCTTCCTTTGAGCTGTGTTACCTCTCTGAAAAGTTACATCAAAACAAGAAAAAAAAAAACAGAAATAAAGAACAGTCATAAATGAACTCTTTTGATCTAAGTAACTTATTTAAGATCATTGTTTGTGTATTTCACTTGTACCACCGTGAATTATCACTGCTGACATGGGGGCTATCATTAGATCCCATGCGACAGAGCAAAACGTCAATAAATTCATTACGTAATTGTCTGTTCCAGGAAGAGTCCGTTCATTAGTTTTATGGCTGTTACTATTTCTCTTTGAAGCATTAATGTGAGATGAATAACATGGCACCATTTGGATCAGGCTCAAAGAAGATGAAAGCAGTTTTATTCTGTGGAGATCTACAAATGCCTCTAGAAATAAGTTCACATGGGATTCTAATGGCAGGCCAATGGGTGTTTGTCTGCACTGTATATGTTTAGTGTTTACTCTTTAATGAAGCAAGCAAAAGCTGCGCATAGATAGGAAATGTGTTAAAATTAGAAGTTCATTTATGGTCGCTTCTAGGGAGTTCGTGGATGGCCGTCAAATGTGACAGATTGCTGCGCTTTGACCCCTGGAGCTCTGAAGTTAAACAGATATGTACTCAGAGCAGAAGGCGAGGGACCCACTGCACACGCTTCGAAATGAAAACATGGAAGAAATATAAGAACTACGACATGTCTGACCTTTTTACATCCGCAACTGTTTCACATCAGTGTAAAAATCACCATTTAATGAAGTCCAAATAAAAACTAGATTGTGGCTGTCAGATTCCAATACGTTTGCCATTAGACAATATATCTTAGTTTACTAGAATAAATTATTAGAATATTATTACCGTAGACTATAATGGACATAGCTAACTCGCTAGCCGCCGCGTTACAAATAGGACGTGTTCATGGAGGTGCTTCCGGCTCCATCGACTATTTCCAATTGACTTTATATTGGCGTCACCCCTCTCTCTGTAACTGCTGCAGTGAGCCTCGTCATTTTGTTCTTAAAATATTTCATATAAACCTGCTTTACATGATGCTGGTGTTTTTGTTTAGATCGCTTGTATGTAACTATCGTTTGTATGTAACTATATTCCTATTCCTAATATGGACCTGGCTCCAAATTCGCCCCATAACTGCTGGCATCGTGAGCTTCATTTGACTGGAGCCAAATGCTGTGGGTGACGTCATACTGCCTTAGTGCACTTCTTTATAGAGTCTATGATTAGTAGTACAAAAGTGTATTTACTGAAAGAAATATATTTCGTTGGAATTTTGGATTTATAATTTGTTTCAATTATGATAACTTATTTGAATATCCAGTGCCTCCAGTGTTCTGGCAGTACTTTGTTTCCAAATGCTTTTTAAATTTATTTATTGAGGAGCACTTAATTTTCTGCTCAGTGACAGTTGATTTACTTTTATCTTAAAATATGCTTAGGAGAGTCTGGCTTCTTAGTTCTGAATCAAAATTACTCTTATTTATGCCCACGAAGGTTATAGTCTTGTCTGGCCTTTCATATGAAGAAATGGGTAATCAATATTTATTTAAAAACTTAGACTTAAACTTAGACAAACTTGATCCACAAGGGAAATTATCTGGACACATTAGCTCACACATCACAATAACAAAGAGCAACAGTATAAATGGTAATAATAAATTCAAAATAAGTAGCAAAAATAACAAGAGACTGGTGTAAAATAAGGCATAATTATATAAATGTATATGTACAATAAAACAGAAAATACAGAAATACAGTAATACAAATATATTTCTCAGCTATATACAAGAGGTCAGTTGTATTGAGTATGGTATGAATGTAGTTCTGTAACATATGTAGAAAAAAATAGCACTATCAATTTTGAAATTACAATAGCTTTAATTTCATGGAAAAAATCATATCTGTTATTAGCTTTGTACATTTTGCAAACTTAGTCTTTATTCTTTGCTATGACAACTCTTATCATCATATCCAGTGCAGTACAGTCTCTATGAGAAGCCCACATAACGCTGTAATAATAGGCTTCTTTCTCTGGGGCACCATCACGATGATCAGTGAGTGAAATCAATGCTATTTTGTTGGAACATTGATCCTATTTGTGACTGGGGAGAGGACCATAGCTGCGCAGAGTGGCTTTTGTAAAGTCAGCCTGCATTACACTTCGCATTCGTCTCCTCATTGATTGCAGCCTGTTTTAGTCTTCTACACTCAGTATTTACTAATGTGTCACTGGGGCCCACTGCCCGACTACATTCGGACTTCATTATCTCCAGCTTGTGAAGTCACTACGCAATACAATACAAAAAAAACAAAAAACAAAACAAACAAAAAAAAACAACAACAGGGCGCACATTAACATAAGTTGTACAGTATTTCTTTCTTTTTATTTTATTTTTTATAACATTACATTACAAAAAATATATTATATATATATAAATATTTAAAAAAATATAGTAAATATTCCAGATAATGTTGTCACAGTAAAAAGGAAGGACATGCATTCTTTCTTTTTATTTATTTTTTTAAAGATACACCACATAATTTTTCTGTTGGATATGTGTAACGCCACCTCATTATCCCTGTGTAGATTTTCTTGCTTTGTCTGAGACATTAAACTAAACTTTATTGATCCACAAAGGAAACTACTTGCACACTGTAGCTCATACACAATATAAGAACAAATAATTTAAACATATTTCAGAGGATGGCATTAAACATAGCTATCAAGCTATTTTTATTAAGTGTGTTTTCATTGCTCAAAATACCTGGATAAACGTTTTTATTGTGAGCATGGTCGCCTCTCCACAGATCTGACCTATAACTTGGCCTGGTCGTGCTACCTGCTTGTCTCCAGGCTGATACAGATACTTTTAATACTTTTAATTTTCTAGACAAAGCACTAGGGCTTCTGCAGGTGGCGGACCCTACACTAGAAGGACTAAGCCACAACTGAACAAATGTTTACTACTTTAATTATCTTTGCATCACAGTTTGAGAACCGCTGCACTACAGAGTATTTACTGTTAATGCACCACATAGATAATATTACATCTATTTCCACAATCATTGACTCATTCTTGTCTTTCCTTATTTTTTTTTTCCAGGCAGCGTGGTGTACTTGGGGATGATGGTCGGAGCATTTTTCTGGGGTGGAATGTCGGACAAAGTGGGCCGTAGACAGTGCCTCCTCATCTGTATGTCCACCAATGGTTTCTTCGCCTTCCTGTCATCTTTCGTGCAGGGATACGGCCTGTTCCTCCTGTGTCGTCTCATTGCCGGCTTCGGGTAAGTCGCTATGATGATGGGCTGAGTCCAACTATCCAAACGTATGAGTCAATATCCCAACCTAAAAATAGCAGCCCATAGCACTGGTGTTCTTGTGTGAGTTTTGTTTGTAATAAAATAAATAATACAGCACAGTAAGGTAGAAAATGTGTGTATGATTTATTGCACTCTCCATTTTGTTCGTGATGTAACTGTTCCTTTAAGAGCTAATTTAGTAATTGCTTCCGCTATCATCCTCCCCAGAGACCTGCAGAGTAATTGAAAAGGCTGCCCAAGCTGCCAATGAGACCTGTGCTCCTGAATCATGAGCGCACTGACACAACACGTTTTATGTGCTGTTAGCAGAAAAATATGCTTGGTTGGACAAATTTTAGTGAAAAAAATATACTAAATGCTCTATAGCTACAATAAGTCACCATACGGTCCCCAATGCTATTGTGACCTCTAGAATCCAACAGAAAAACTTTCCTTTTTGTATTTCAGAATTGGAGGGGCTGTTCCCATTGTATTCTCCTTTTTTGCTGAGGTCTTGTCCAGGGAGAAGAGGGGTGAACATCTCAGCTGGCTGTGCATGTTCTGGATGATTGGAGAAATCTATGCTTCAGCCATGGCATGGGCCATTATTCCCCACTACGGTGAGTCCAAGAATATATTTAGTTTGACTAAAGGCATTTTGTTAAACAGCAGTGGTATTCCACACAATTTGTTCTTCTGGGAAATGTCATAGTTATTGAGCCCCTGATGTCACTTGGAGATGTGGTTCAGCGGTCACTGTTCCTTACTATCAGACTTGATCACTGATGTAAGCTGGGAGAGGCAGAGGTTAAAGAGATAAAAGAGCATTTTGTGTTTGTGCGTTTGGACCTGCTGTCCCTCCTGGAGGAGCCGCCCCTCTGTTTTGTACTCTCCTCATCTCTCGTCTGACTCTGTCCTTCCTTTTATTACCTCCTCTCTCCATTCTCTGTCTCTGCAGAGTGTTCTTCTTGATCAAGCATAATTAGGTTTTTCTCCTTGCTCTAATAGGACAAAGCTACAGCTAGAGGTGATTTATGGCCAGGCCATGCTTTAGCCAAGCTGTGACGTCAGTAAAGATGGAACTGTGTGCTGCTGTTTTACTGAGCTGAGTCTGTACAGGTCTTCTTCAGGGGAGATTGAAGGCAATGCTATCTGACACTGAGAGGTCAAATGAGTGAACACAAATGAGCCCACGCATAAAGGTAGAATGTCATGTCATGTGCTCTTTTCAAAGGAAGCTACACTATGTAACTGTGGTCAGATCTTTGTAAAACTGGGTCTTCAGGATGAAGCACTGTTCTTTTCTTTGCACTGGTCGTTTGCTATTTAATTATGCATAACACCAAGTGGCCCAGACTTAAATTAGATTTTTATATATTTTTTTAAATATAAAACATCATCTCTCTCTGCACTGGGACGGTTGTCATGTGGTATTTACTCTGCTCTCTATGTACTTGTGTAAAGCTATCCATACTGTGTGTTGTGTGAAGTTTTCTCATAGTAGCAGGACATGCACTTCTTTCTTGAACATTGATTTTATAGTGCCTCATCTATCAGGCCTCTAGTGGGTTGTTCGTGCCACTGACACCCACCTCCGTTTTGAAATCGTTTTGATACAGTACATAATACTATAAAGTATGGATTTGAATATTCCGTTAATCTTGCAGCATGTGAGCTATAAGGTTACCCCGAGCACCCTATTTTCTGTCATAACTATTAACCCCCTCCTAACCTCCTCTGTAGCATGACTCCCACTGCTGGTGATGGATCACGGCACTATTCCCTTCACAGTGAGAGACACAATCTGTCTTGACGACACCACGCCCTTTTATTCACTTCCTACAAAATGTGTTCACAGCGTTCCATGATTCTGAATGTTGCACTAAACAACAACCGTGTAATGTTCATTTATTCTCATTTATAACATTTCAGGTACATTTTCGTGCATATTATTGTCATCAGTATTTCATCCATTTGATATATTTTTCATTGACAATGCAATTTTCCCCTCTTATTTGGACGTGTGACTTTTCCCTTGTTATTGAGTGTATAACTCACAATGTTAGTACCAGGTGTGTGTGTGTGTGTGTGTGTGTGTGTGTGTGTGTGTGTTACAATGATTAATGAGTCTGGGAGAGAGCCTTCGGGCTGAGATCAGGTGCAACAAGATTTAACTTAGTAGAAAACACTCAATTCCTTTCCTACACATTCAATTAACCCGTCCCTGTGCTCCACTCTACACAGCCATTCATCTCATGCATCAGTCTGTAGGGCTGGGACTGCTCCTTTTCAAACGCAGCCTTTTATTTGTTGATAGGTTTTTGATAGTGTTTGAAATGCAGTATTTAAGCGAATCACTGCAGTCTTTGTCATTGTATCTTTCTGTAAATATTTAAGCAAAATCAATTAAAGGAGTGAATGCAGAAACTCCCCAAACAAACTGAAATGTATCATGCACAGGTCTGCAAATTAGAATTTACAGTTGAAGTCGTTGTACTGTAAAATTAATATCTCAGTATTTTAGTATTATATTATGTCTATCTCACAGAAATGCGCTAAAACATGAACAATTTATTGATTGTGGTTTAAATTTCAGGGAATTGTAAAAGTGACTGTAAGATTTACCACAAAAGTACAGAAATATACCTTTATTCCCTATTTGGTAGATTACAACATACATTTTTTCCATTCTTATTTTGGAACAGCTCTTTTTGCAGCTTTCTTTATGTCAATGATATACTTAATATTTAAATTTTGTTTATCTTAAAACAAAATCACAGCCAACACACAATCATCCCAAATGCTTTATATTTGATGCAGATAGTGCGCAGAAGTCTGATTTAGTCACAGTTTAGTTTAGTTTTAGTTGCTTTTACATTATACAGTATAGGGGAAAACCCACATAACTCACACCTGTGCCAGAGTTTACGTTTACAGACTGCTGTACTATGTGTGTGTTATTCTATTTACCTCACATAGCCTCCAGTTTGACTTACATAGTGTATTGTGTATGTTGTATTTGCAGGCTGGAGCTTCAGTATGGGCTCTGCGTACCAGTTCCACAGTTGGAGAGTGTTTGTGGTGGTGTGTGCTCTGCCCTGTGTGTGCGCTGTGGTCGCTCTTACCTTCATGCCCGAGAGCCCCAGGTTTTACCTCGAGGTGAGCTGCTCCCTCACATCACATACGTACACACACACACACATACACACTCAGACAGACACATACACACGCACACAGACGCACATACACGAGCACACATACACAGACATACACAAAAAACACATGCACGCACATACATACAGGCCTAATAGTTCACTCTGTGTTTTATGTGTTTCTTTTACGTGGAACTTTTTGGGTTTGAATTAAAGCTTGATTTGAATCATAAAGGTGAACAATATAACTTTTCATGCAGGGATCTGCTTCTGTCTTCATGGAGAGGTTTATTGTTTTTCTTGTACCACAGTATGGCATTCAACTTAACAACGTTGCTTTATTTTAATTATAGGAATTTTTATTGCTAATAAAAATACCTTCCTCTTCACAGATCTGATCTGTAACTTGATCTGCCTGTCTCCATGGTGATAGGTTAGTTTAATGCTAGACTGTCAGACAGGCAAAACATAATCTCCATGGAGTAGGTAGTGGACACAGAAAAGTTAGATAAACCATGCAAAATAAATATTAAAAACAGTTAACTGACACATAATAATGATGCATCAGTTTTATATAGCGCTTTTCTGGACACTCAAAGACGCTTTACAGTTCATTATTCATTCTCTCCACACTCGGTGGTGGTAAGATACTATTGTAGACCTTGACAGAAGCAAGGCTGCCAATCTGCGCCATCGGCCCCTCCGACCACCACCATCACTCACACACACCACTTTCATACTAGGCAATGTGGGTGAAGTGTCTTGCCTAAGGACACAACAACAGTTTTTGCAACTGGCGCCCCACTGTGGCACCTGATTTTCCCAGTCGTCTCCCATCCAAGTACCAACCAGGCCCGGCCCTGCTGAGCTTCTGAGATCTGACAGGATCAGGCGTTTGACAAGCCGGTGTGGCCACTACATGATACATTTAAGGGAGTAGGTTGACAGTTCTTAAAAATTACATAGCCTACTTTTATACTTATATTTCAAATGTTTTTCACTATTTTATTTTTTTATGTGTGCCTAAAATGTAAGCCTGAATTATGAAAGTAGATTTGCTGTTGAAGAATATTATCCTTTGAAGTGTGTGGTTGGTGTTTTAACACATCAAGACAAATGAGAGTTATGTATTAAGAGTCTGGTTTTGTTTGTGTAAGGTGGGGAAGCACGATGAGGCCTGGATGATCCTCAAACAGATCCACGACACAAACATGAGAGCGCGTGGGCAGCCGGAGAAAGTCTTCACCGTGAGTACCCCCCCCTCCCCTTGTCCACACTTTAGCTGCTGCTTAAATAAGAGGCTTACATTCTGCTACCACAGCGACAGGTTTGAACCACGTCGTCTCTATGCAGGATCGCATCTCAGACACATTTTGAAAGCAGTTTGGTGTCATTCAGGCTTATTTGCTGCATGAGCTGAACTTTGGGAAAGCCTCTTAACCAACACACACTTTACTATATACCATTTCCTCTAGTCTTTATACAGAAGTCCATTAGAGGTAGCAGTGGACATGCAATAATTTCAATGGTAAAAATATTTCCGTCCCTAAGTGTAACATCATTTTTTCTTCTTGTGATTTGCAGGTAAACAGGATTAAGATTCCCAAACAACTGGATGAACTGGTGGAGATGAAGTCAGAGTCAGGCAATCCGGTTTCCAAAGCATTCTTCAGGATCAAAGCTGAAATCCAAGGAGTAAAATACAATTTTCTATCACCAGCTCTTACAGTAGTTACACCTGTTGTAATGATAGTGGTACTGGTAATTGATCAACTAAGTATATTGTATTTTAACAAGAGACAACCATAATTTCTTTCTATAGACTTATTTATTGCTCATATGGATTTCTGGAATTGCTGTTGCCTCTGGAAAAATCCCAGTTAATTACTAATCACAGAAAATATTAGTTTTGATGCCCGATTTGAACTTCACATTTACCTTTAAACGAATTAAATTGCTGCAATGTGATTTTATATCTACATATATTCACATTAGAGGTGGCCAGTATTGCATTGATAATTGAATAATAATTGAATGAATTATTATGATTGAATTATATTGCATTGATAATAAAAGCATTGATAATTGCTTTGAAAATCCTCCTATATTATCTTTTTTTTCAAAGCTGCAAAAAGAGGTACCGGTAATTAAAAAAAAGTGATATTTCTGCACTTTGACAGTTCAGTTTGTGTGATGCTTCAGCCATATTTGTAGGCACATTTGAGCACATTTTAGATGGATAACTAAAATACCATCTAATTAAAAATCTATACTTTTGGTCAATTCCCATTTAGAAGCTTAATTTAAACAAATGTACTCATATATGTGATAAGTCATAGTTATATCTACAATAACTACTATATCCATGTTCTTATGTTGTCTTGTTTAGATCTACGTAAACCTTCTGAAGTGCTTCAACTACCCCATGCGAGAGAACATGATGAGGCTGACCATTGTGTGGCTCACTCTGTCTTTTGGGTGAGCTTTCATCTTTGTTACAAAAAACTATTTATCCTGATAATAGCACTCAGCAGCCATGTTTGGTTTTTTTATCCTTTTGATCTGCACAGTGAAGATTTTACATGCTTTTTAAACCAGTCCTGTACTTTGTGGATCAATATTGTTCCAACATTCAGCAACACAATTTTAAGTGCTTTCTTATACGGTCTTTTTCAGATATTATGGTTTGTCCGTGTGGTTTCCGGACGTGATCAAACATCTCCAAGCAGACGAATATGCCTCCAAAGTAAAAATCCACACCAACGAACGCATTGAAGACTTCACATTTAACTTTACACTGGAGAATCAGATTCACAAAAATGGAGTCTTCATCAGTGACAGGTAGAACAATGTACCCAAACATAGCAAACATACCTAATTATGTATAATATTGTGTAAGACTAATTGTTTTGCTTCTTTTAGATTTATCAACATGAAGCTGAAGTCTGTAACTTTTGTGGATTCAACGTTTCGTAACTGCTTTTTTGAGGATGTTTCAACCGTGGGGTCCTATTTTCACAACTGTACCTTTATTGATGCATTTTTCTACAACACAGGTAAAGCTATGATTTTAAAGATGTTATTGTTTTGCCCAGAATGTTCCACAGTATGGCATTAAATTTATGTCCATGGACCTTACATACAGTAAGAATTTATATTTAGGTGTTTATGTAGCAAACAAATCATCTATCATAAAATTTTTCAATGACAGGCAAGTTAAAGAGCCCATATTATGCTATTTTTTTTTTTTTTCATCTACATAATGTTATTTCCCCATCAGACACATACCTGGAGTTGTGTTTTATTTTATTCACACATGTTTAACACACAAACCCTGCATATTTAAGATGAGTTCTTCTCTCAAGCAAAAAACACTGTGTTCTAACTTGTGATGTCATCTGGTAGTACAGGAAGTGCTCCAATGGCTTTAAACTCTACACACATTCACTAGAATCATTTGGATGATTTGAGCCCTTGGATGCCTCTTCATGACATCACAAGGTGGAACAGAGCATTTTCAGACTGACAGAGATGTAAACACAACTCCAGGTATGTTTTTAATGAGGTAACAACAATCCAACATGGCTAAAAGTTCACATGAGTCAGTTTTGTATAATATAAGACCCTTAAATGCTATACTGTGGAACATTCCAGACAAAGCAGAAAAATTACATCATTTATTTAAAAAAAAAAAAAAAAGTCTTTGTGACAATTTCAAATCAAAACTCTTGATGCTTGGCTTGTTTTGTTATTAACTGGACTGTGCTTTGACAAATGATTTATAATTCCTTCCTTGGGCCAGATATCGATGAGTCCAAGTTGATAGATGGGACAGAGGTAATCAACAGCACATTCGCTCACAACAAAACCGGCTGCCAGATGACATTCGATGACGACTACAGTGCATACTGGGTTTATTTCATTAACTTCCTGGGAACGCTCGCTGTTCTGCCCGGCAACATCGTGTCTGCCCTTCTCATGGACAAAATTGGCCGTCTGTCTATGCTAGGTAAAATATGCCCATCACACTCAGCACTTAAGTAATTGGTTTCCTCATTGACTTGCTTAGGATGTGCATTGTGCAAATATATCATAGGTGTAAAAGGGGGTGGGTTATTAACAATTTCATTTTCATGACAGCAATTCCTATATATTGCACTTATTGTTGCTGGTATTCCCTTTTAGGTGGATCTATGGTTCTCTCAGGAATCAGCTGTTTCTTCCTGTGGTTTGGCACCAGTGAATCCATGATGATCTTTATGTTGTGCCTTTATAACGGTCTCAGTATCTCTGCTTGGAACTCCCTGGATGTGGTGACAACAGAGTCTTTCCCAACTGTCAGAAGGTAAATCCAATAATGAATTAATTATGGGGCAGGGAGCAAATCTCTCTACAGGGACACTAAAGTATATATTAACCTTACCTTTAGCTTTTTTATTTTCACACATACCAAAACATTTACTGGAACTTATTCATAGAAGAGGCAGTGATCACTTATTGACCTGACATTACTTAAGATTTTGTTTTGTTTCATAAAATGGCAGGTATGAACTGTCTGAATTACAGTCGATTTATTAACTTTTTTTTTTTTTTACTCTTCCCTGTGTGGATAAGACAGACAAAGGTTTTATGTTGAAAGTTAAATTTTACTTTTCTTGCCCTACCCTAAGATATGATACTTTTAAAAATTAAAATCTTTGCATTATTTAAACAGTAGTTTAGCATTATGTTGCCGAATGCTGTTATCCTACAGCATTTATATACTTGTATTATAGGGTAATCATTGAGTCACTACTACTATTCTATGTGGGTATTATTATTTTTAAATTACAGTACTACTTGAGTACATTTACTAGCTTTCCTACCCACTTCTACTTTTTTCATAATATTGACTTGAATGCTTGAATGTGATCTAATGCTGTTTTTTTCTTTTCTTCTACAGAGGAACAGGTTTTGGCTTCTGCAATGCCCTGTGTAAGTTTGCGGCAGTGATGGGAAACCTCATATTTGGATCTCTGGTCGGCATCACCAAGGCCATCCCGATACTCATGGCCTCCACAGTTTTGGTTGGGGGTGGCCTGGTTGCTCTGAGGTTGCCAGATACCAGGGCCAATGTACTCATGTAACATCTGGAAAAATACTCATTAAATCATAGAGGGAATACAAAAATCTACATGGATGGATTGCAAATGTCTTGGAACTACACTGTAATTGTCAACACATGAACACATGTGCATTTTACATTATCATTCAAGCTAAGGGAAACACAAATATTTGATAGATATTAGATTCAACCATTTATGTACACTTCAATCAGAACGATTTTAATATTGATGGAGCCTTATTGGGATTAGCCAGATGGAAAGGAAATGTCAAAACAAGCTGTAATGAGCAGTGCCAGTCTGGTGTGCCATAACATTGGGAATAGAGGATCAGACAGAGAAGATCGCTACACAGATGTTGACAGCCGGCTACAAAACCACACAGGACTCCAGTAAGACATGGTACAGTCACTTCTTAGGTGTTTACCCAGTCCGTACATCACCATTGTGAATTTTGACTATACATGCAATTGCTAAAGGTGTATTTTGCCACCCAAAACCTTTCCAAAGCAAAGTTACCAAGCCCTTTGCAATCCTCGGTAGTCTAAACAACAGTTTCAAAAGCCATATGGCAATAGAGATAATAGAAATATTTTATTTATTGACATGCTACTTTTGTTGTCTAATTGTTCTTGCCATGCGTCGTAACGAACTTTTAAGTGTCCATGGCGAGCTCTTCCTCGGGTTTGGCTTTGTGTTGTCTTGCTTGAGGCAGTGATAATTACATGCCATGCTGCGTTCTTTCAGAAATACTGAATGGCCTTTCTTAAATGTGCCTCTACTCAAGTGGAGCAGCCTGGTCGTGTGGACTAAACAGGACACACCACATAGAGATAAAACAGTGTTATATGTCTACATGTAAAATATGAGGCCCGTACTGTCATGTTTGGGTAGGTTTATTTTTCATTATATGTTAAACACAGCCATATTTTGATAAATTTAATATATTTTTAATGTAAAGACAGGTGCCAAATGTTTTTGACTGTTTACCCCCGTGAGGTTTAACAACAATGCAATAGAAAACAGTGTCTAGTCCTATAGATATATAATATAAAATGAATTATGTCAGTGACAAATACCTCACAAAAGTGTTTATTCATTATTTTCATATTTATTTACATGTTGTATTTCTATTATATTTATTTGTATTTACGGTCAGTAATATTGAACATGGTTTCAGCAAAGCAGCTACAGCTACTCAAACATCACAGTACAAGGTGGTACTGTATATCCATAAAATAGATTTTCAGTATAATTTTAAAATGCTCTGAATTTATTGCAAAACACATAAAGTGAAAAGTGTGTGCAACTGCAGATATAAGATATTTTTATGATACAGGTAAATATTTTTTGACATACAAAATAAGTAAGTAATCACAGCATTAACTATTCTCATATATTGGCTAGTCCTCAATAATTTGTCAGATAGATTATTAATAAATAAATAAATTAATTAATTGGGTTGGAGAGTTGACATGTTTTATTTGTTTCAATTCATTATTCAAAATTTAGTGTGCGTCAGAGTGTGAGTGTTCCTAAAATATAGAAGACTATGTAAATCATATTGTGACACAAGTATTGGCTTGTGTATTCATTCATGGTGTAAATAATGTCCATATCAAATCTGACACTGGTGGACTTAAACTAAGCGTCATCTGTTTGTCCAGGCAGTTATCTGTATGTATCCATGTTGTACGTCTGTGTGTGTCCTTGGCTCCAAGCCTGATTTCACCTGCTTTTCTGTGTGAGTGTGAGCTCAATCTTGCATGTGTGTAAGAGAAATACCCTGTTCTTTTGTGCTCAGCTTTGTGTTTTTGATGTGAATTCAAATGGCAATATTTTTACTTTGTTGACAAAAAATGTGAATGTACCATTCTTGTTTCTAACCAGTCATTATATAAAGTAAAAACAGTGTATGTGGAGAATAATGTGACGTGTGAAGGGCCTGTCAGTGGAAGACCATATTGTATGTTGGAAGGCTGAGTAAGTGAATTGCCAAAAAGATGCCCTGTGAACTGTATATGAAAAGCCAGGGAGTTTCAGAGTGTGCTGCTGAACATCTAAATAAAGTTCTCTAGCAAATTACACAATGCAGTGTTTTATGTTTTCTAAAATCTTTAATAACGCGCAACAGCACAAAAATAAAAGCGTAGTCTGTGCTGCCATCTAGTGGCAGTCAGTAAGAACACTAGCCTAAATGAGCGCAACTACGCGACCTAAAGGAAACCCTCCACCCCACACTCGCGCATGCCTAACCTAATAATAATAGTCTACACATAGGCTATAACACATTAGGCCTATTTCCTAATAGTTTTACTAGCCGTAGCCATAGACTTAAACATGTGCGTTTTCTTTTGTTTAGTCCCAGTGCGGCAGCCAATGCAGTGTGTGGTACTGTCTATTGGACGGCAGATGGCGCTGTCTATCAACTGGCTCCTCCACCACTGTCTGTCAACTTGAGCCCAGCAAGGTAAAGCCAAAGGGAAGGCTTCTGAAGTTCACAAGTCAGGCCAGCGATCCGCGCACCATGGGGCTGGCCCACAGCGAGTGACCGCGCTCTTTCTGAGAGACCTCTGTGCCATTTTCAGCTAAAACACTACATCTGTCCGGACCGGGTAGAGCCTGGTCTGCTCGCGTAAAGTTTGGAGGAGTTCAGCAGAGCAGGAGCGGCGGAAAGAGCAGCAGCAGGCACGATGTACCATGAAGAAACAACCGTGTTACAAAAACCACGATATGGAAGTAAGTGACAAAACAATTTTTCAAAACAATTAGCCAAATAAAGGATATAATGTAGGCCAAGCAAATATCTTCCTCTTTTTATACGTGCAAAATAAAGCCACAGTGAGCGTGCTGTGCTGATATGTGATGAGTAACAGGTGTTATCTCCATTGAACGTAATGTGACAGCCACTGATGTTGATGGAGACATTTAGATAGAAATGAAACACTGTATTTCCCAAAGGCGTACATCAGTTTAAGACCTATTTATTTTGGGCCAAGAAACCATCCGGATCATTATTTATTCAAACAACTGTGCCAGTTTAGTCTATCTGCCCAGTACATTTGCCTATCTGCACTTTGCCATAGGTTAACGATTAACGTGTGGTGGGTTGCTATTATTATAGCTACAGAATGGCCCAGCTAAACATGACATGAGTGCTAACAAATATGAAGTTTACAGCATAATGTCACAGTTTAGCAGAGGCATCCCATGAGTAACTGGGTGCAAAGTTCACTTTAAAAGATAAGACCAATCAATTGTGTCATCACTGTAAACCTTGTAACTGTGTCTAACACTTGCACTGGAGCAGTCATGCCATGTTAACCAAAACAGTCTAAAGATAATGCAATTTGACCAGTCAGTTTGTCTGTGATAATATTTTGACATAAAAGTGTTATGTCAAAATAGGTAGCCACATTTTCAGTGATAGTCCTATACTTATTGTCAAATGATAAAACATTATCCCCTTTGTTTTTGGCATCGAAACAGTCATTGACATACAAGTTTCCATGGATATGGTTTGAACAACAAAAGCACTAGTCATTCAGCCGTAATGTGGGTCTGTAGGTCCACCCAGAAACAAACTCATCCTCAGGGTAAATATAGAGCTATGGTTGAAGAGTGCTGACTCCAGGAAGTGTGCTTGTTTTTATGAGTAATGCACAAAGAGGGTTTCCTCCCTTTGAGACAAAAATCAAAAAGTTGTATGAGACCATTCATTTGACAATTGACTGCTATAGCCAAAGTAGTATTTTTTTTACATAATTTACAGTATTCAGCATAAGCCTTACTGTAGTGATATAAAAGATATTTGGAAAACACTTCTTATATTATCTGCATACTTGATTATCATAATATTACTCTGACTTTTGCCCTTATTTTATATTCATATATGTGGCCCTCTGCACCCCATGCATTAACTTGAATGGTGTTTAATCATTGCATTGATGAGATTTCTTTGGTGAACTGTGGTCTAGGTTAATATTGTATGCATAATGGGATTTGTTAATTGCACCCCTTGGTGCAATTAACTACCTTTGTTCTAAGGTAGATTTAATCATTGGGAGGACCAGAGTCAAACATCTGGCAGAAAAAAAAAGCCATGGTTCAGACTTCTATGGTACTGACTGTCTTGTTTATACTTGTGAAATCAATATAGAAGGAGAAGGAAAATTTTGATAAAAGAATATGAGGAAAAAAAACATGCCTCATATTGCGTAGGTCTAACATGGTCCCATCTAGACTGTGACATTCATTCAAATACAGGGGGTTAAAATAATGCTGTTATGTAAAAACTGTGTGTCTTTGAGGGCCTTATCTACTTATCTTCAATACAAAAGATACTTCTTCACATACTTTGCTACACCAACTTGGCCATAAACCAATAAGAAAAATGTATCAACTTACACTTTTGAGTGAAGGATTTCAGTTGATAAATTTTTTGTAACTTGGGCAAACATTCTGTTGTTACTGAGGGAGCCTTCAGTCAGCCAGAAATAAAGAGATTTGATTGGATTAGAGTGGGAGGAGATCTCATTAAAGTGCAGGTAAAGGTCAGCTCAGCTGAAGTCACTTGTCACTGGACTCCTGTTAACACAGGGACTCTTCTTCTGTGGTCTGTAATGTAGAGTAAATGGGGGTGCAGAGGAATCAATGTATATGTTTTGTATTTATTTATTATGGCTTGCACACTTTTTTATATAAGGCTGGCTCAGTGAAATGTGATCATGTTTTTACACCGGATACCCTTCCTGCTGATCATTCTCCAAACCAGCCATAAACTGTGCCTGGAGTTGGCAACGTGGGTGAAGTGTCTTGCCCAAATACACAACGATTCCTCGGGCAAGGTTCAAACTACCACCCTCCAGTTTATGAGCCAACATTTAACCTGTTATCACTCATTATATCTGTAAATAAACAATATAAAGGCAGCAATATAAAGAATGACAAACATATTTAAATCATATATAAAAATCACAAAAGGTTAAAAGGTCCATATTGCGCTACTCATTTTGTTTCCTCATCAAAAACATACCTGGAGTGTTTTGTGGCATTCACACATGTTTAACACACAAACCCTGCTTATTTAGGCTGTGTTCTTCTCACAAATCGAAAACACTCCACCTTGTGATGTCATGTGGTAATACAGGAAGTGCTCCACTGTGTTTTTAAACTCGATAGACCTTCACTACACTCATTTGGATAATTACCCATCACTACTGAACAACTGGCAAACAATATCACAAAAATACTTCTCCGTTGAAAAAGCAGATAACTGTTGATTAGAAATGACTGAATCTTAATTTTGAATCAAATCTGATGTTATGTTGTTGGTAGAGGTGAAGAACACTGGTGTATGAATGAATTGCTCTTTATTGGGAAGTACTTTGAGTGCCCAGTGAGGGAGGATAGGCACTGTAAATTAAAATACATTAGTTAGCCCTTAGTTTTTACTCGTGTGCTTTTTTTTCTTGTAGCCATTCAGGATGACGAGAGGCTGTCGGCGGAGGAGATGGACGAGCGGCGCAGGCAAAACATCGCCTATGAATACCTGTGTCACCTGGAGGAAGCCAAACGGTAATGAAGGAGCAGAGAGAGAGGATATTTGCTTTGTTAATTCTGCTCTGTGAGGGTGTGTTGTTTGATTAGGTTAAAGAAACTCCTGCTATTATGGGCAGAATAATGTTTGCATGTAATTACGCACATTAGAAGGACCAGGGAGCAGCCAAGTGAAAGTAAAAGGAGAGTGGCACTGAGCTGAAATAACTGGTGATGATGCTGCACTTGAGGCTCTGAGCTGTGAGCAGTGACTACAAGATTAAGAGAAGTGCTGACTTTGAGGAAAACCTGGTTGGATTTCTACTTTGTTTCCAATTAACCTGCCACCAGAATGGAGATCAAACCTAAAATGCAGCACTTTCTTAGTTTAAAGGAATATTATGACATTCAACAAACTGGAAACTTACCACTTCCTGTTGAGATTGGCAGCATAGTTGTAAAACGTGTGTGTAAAATGATGTTTTGTGATGGCCCTGCACAACCACATACTTCCAAGGCATTGATCTTCAACCTCAAACTTTATTGTAGTCACAGCAGCATTCATGTTTGTATAGTTGTAATTTAACTTCAACTGTATTACAATTTTATATAATATTTTATAAGGTCAACACAGTACATGATCAGATTTTAAACCTTTAAGTCTTGAAGTTTATCCTGGAAGTAAACAGGCTCCAATGAAGCGTACTCTGGCTCACCTGTTGCTGATGTGTGCACACTCCTCTGGCTCTGTTCTGAGCAGTGTGCCCAGTGGGATTATTTAGGATTAAGATATAGTTCCATTGAAGCTGTTAACTGAGTGTTGGATTAAGTTGTGCTGGCAGTCAGCAGCTCTGAGTCAAGGCACCGGGCCAGTACTACATCTGGGAAAAGATGCCAGACCACTCAATCAAACTTGAACTTCACCTACTCAGTGTGTTTTGAATTGTGGTAAGATGTCTACGGCACAAGAAAGCACTGAAATATGGCCCTTCTGAAACTGGCTGTTAATGAAAATATTACATGACAAATAACAATCTCAACTTGATTTTGGAGTCAGCAGAAGGTATGTGTTACTGGTTTTGTTATGAGTTGCTGGACACACCTCTCAACATGAATACACACATATTGACACACGCACGCACACACGCACACACACACATTCACACACACATTCTCACACAGCAGTTTCAAAAGAGACTTTGTCCCCAGCAGAGGAGTCCACAGTCAATGTTTACCATTATATTTTCAGACCGAGCAATCAGATTCTGTTGACCTGGTATTTTAACATTGAGACAGGGCCTACCCCACATTTGCTTTAGATTATTGACATCCCAATGCTCACTGTAACTCATGACCAGCATGACTAAGCTACATGACGCAAGCCCCGTGAGGACGCTGTGTGTCTGCCTCACTGCTAAGACGTTTACTTTAATAGTGTTTGGACTGTTTGGTGTCAGAAAAGCCCTAAGTCTCAGTGGACAAAGGCAGGAAGAACTGCTTTAGAGGGCTGTAAACAGGGAGACGCTCACCTCACATTGTCCTACGCTCAGGAAGTAACATTTTAACAGTGCACCAATGCTCCCAAGGCAGGATGTTTCTACAGGTTTACCTCATTATTATTTCACTTTTGTTAAGCTAAATGTCAGCTCTTTGTGATACAGACACGTACACATTATCACAACAGCTCTTTAATTAAACTAAACATGCTGACAATACAGAAACAAAAGGGAGGGTGCTATTACGTGCAGTACCAAAGAAAACAGTGACCCGCAGTTATGAGTATGTATAAACAGAACATCAGACAAGTTAAATATACACCATATACAACACAGCTGAACATTACTCACTTATAACACAAACAGAAGACCTAAATACTTGTTTAGTCCACATCAGGACAGATACAAACTCAGTGTGAATCCCATGTGTAGAAATAATGTCTAACAGATTGTCAGCTGGGCCGATTCACTGAGCTCACAAATGATTCACTAATTCTTTGGCTAAGATTTCCCAATATCTCTGACCACAGCGGCTTGGAATGTACATGGTGGCAATTGTGTTAAATATTCTTTTCACCGGTCCATAACCTTTCCATTCATGAATAATTATTAGCGCATACCTTCCACAGTGTAATGTCATTACTATCACGTGTTTGCTAAATATTACTATGACTTTCTGGACTATGTCTTGCTTTATATGTGGTAAAACATGAAGGCAGTAAAGATAATTTTCTAAACGGATTGTGTATTTTCAGATGGATGGAAGCCTGCCTTGATGAAGACCTGCCACCAACCACAGAACTAGAAGAGGGATTAAGAAATGGTGTTTACTTGGGCAAACTTGCAAAATTCTTTGCTCCCAAAATGGTATCAGAGAAGAGAATCTATGACAGAGACCAGTCCCGATATAAGGTGCAGCTTTATTTAATTAAACATATATATTTTTTTCGTATTACTTGTTTTTTCTTTTTGTTGGCGGGGGTCCCTGCAGCTGGGAGTAGCATGCAGATTTAGTGTGTTACGGTCTTGAACAGCTTGCATCATGGCTCACAGGAAGTCTGGTCCCAGATATTTGACAGCAGGGAGGCGTGGGGGCTTCACTGTGTCAAGCAGCTGTGCGTTAGTGGAGTAAACAACCCCAAACTCTGAACTTTGATTTAGGGCTACACTGTGTATTGCAATCGAAATGAAAACACAATTTGAGTGGGCACAATTGTCATATTGCTAAGTCTGCAATTATTTGGGCCTCTACAGATTTCACATTTTCTGAAATGTATTGGATTTCTATACTAGTTCATTTATAATCTCTCAAATGTTAATGTTCCATGTGTACAACATGCACTCTAAACGGAATCATACTTTTTAAACATATTGCAAATGTAATCACAATCACAGATTCCGTGAAATCTTTAAGCCCTACTTCGATTTTAGAATTGTGAAATGTCCCCAGTGTTATGAATGGCATAAATATATCCGATCATAACAATGCAATGGTTTATTTTATGTAGAGCAAAGGCCTTCACTTCCGACACACAGACAACACTGTGCAGTGGTTGAGGGCCATGGAGTCAGTGGGTCTCCCGAAGGTAAGGACCTCCGCAGCCCCTCTCTCCACAGACACTCGGCCTCTGTTTCACAAACACACTCCTATTATGTAAACCCAGCTCAGGCCACTGTGGCAGCTCTCTCACCTTATTAACTGGTAGTTTTTCTTACGGCCACTGCCCAAACATGAAAAGTACTATTACTCTGGGCTCAGGCAGTTATTGTTATTTAGGTTAGACTAAAAATAGCATCAATTTTAATGTGTAAAAAGTCAATAGTAGTAGGTTTCTTATCAGTGTATACAATACAGTTAGATAGACCTCTGTTGTCCCCAAGGGTTGTTAAAAATGTATAACCAGACACTATACAATAGTAAAAGGTGTTGATACTGAAAAAAAACCCAAAACGCATAGGACAAAATTGGACCTTAATGGTCTTGATTTATATCAGAACTAGTAGAAGACTGCATGGTGACATTAAAACAGATATTGCTTTGTATTGCAAATTACATTTTCTTTTTGTAAAAAAAGACAAAAAGCGTGATTTATTAGGATTGTAGTATTGTGTATACTATTGAACCTTTTCCTGTGTAACAAAATCAAGTTTGACAACTCCAAGATACAGACAGTACATGTGCACTGGTGGTTTCTAAAATAAATACATATATTGATATACTTTTGTTGCATGAAATAAATGTTGTGCTGTTCATTTTCAGATTTTCTATCCTGAAACTACAGATGTCTATGATCGCAAAAACATGCCCAAAGTGGTGTACTGCATACACGCACTTAGGTAAGAATCAAAGTAATATTTGGCATTATAACAGTGGATCAACTAGCTAAATCATATAAATATATTTATGTTTAAAAAGTAATTACTGGTTGTAAGAAACCAAAGGGAGATTAATCTTTGTTCATAATACAATAGACAATCATATTTAAACATAATTGTATGAGTTAAATGTCAGCACTTTCTAAATAACTCTGTAAAACACAGAATCGTTTTACTGGCATTTGGGATAATGATGTAGACTTTTGCAACTGCTTCTGTATTTGCTGACTTTTCAAAATGTTCCCATGGCAGATTTTGAAAGAGGGAGTTTTTAGCCTTTTTATTTACAGTACAGCGCCCGCTTTATCTCCAACTGAAATGATAAAGATACTCAGTAACCTTGATATGTTTTCTTTTTCAAAAATTACTTCTCTGCTTGTTGAAGACTTTTAGACACCCAAAGATTGCATTAACAATAGAGGATTGACACAGTGCTGCCATACCGCATGGGACGTTTATGTTACATCATCCCTTTTGCTTTGTTGCTTTCAATTGATTGGACTGAATGAAATGTGAGGTCACTTTTATTAGAGCCATTCAAACGCACACAGATTCAGGGGGAGGACATTTGAGCTGCTACAATTGTTTTCTTTTAAGTGGTGTTTTGCGCAGGTCCTAAGAGAGCTGGCTTCCTTCCCCTCATGTACACACGTGCTCTTCCTTCCTGCCCGTGTAGCATGAGTCCCATCATGCACTGCTCTATTCTCAGTGCAAAAGAAGCAGATGTTATTCTCACACTTTGTCATTGGTGGTGTATCGCTCAAACCGCTGTCAGGGATGCTTTTGGAAAAGGAAGCCAGAAATTTGGTGCAGGAGAATTCACATATGAGGACAGTAACTGCTCGGGGGCAGTCATCTGATGCTGTCTGCAGCCTGGGCCATATTCATGATCTCAGTCACTAGTTGATGTGTTTAAATGCTGTTTTTGTAGAACTATAATGAGTCTTGAGATCTGATCCATATTATAAGTTACATTTGTCCCATTCAGGGTGCGCTCTCATCTTGAAACATGTATAATTTATTATGGCTTATCAGGCACCGGTGGGTATATCAAAGTTTTATGAAGTTTCCAGCCAACCACTTGTTGAATTGCTCAGTGGTGGAATGAACCTATCAGCTTTGGTTACACATGGAAAGCACTGCCCCCTGGTGGCACATGAAGTTGACAAGCATAAACAGACTAATATGCAAATAATATAAATGTTTTATTTGTGTGTGTGTGTGTTTTCAGTTTATACTTGTACAAACTTGGCATTGCACCTCAAATCCAAGATCTTTTGGGTAAAGTTGCTTTCACAGGTAATATTATATTGACTTAACCAATAAAGGGTTCAGACCTGTTGAAAACATAATGTTTCTCATTGTATATTTGTTGTCAAAAGAGGAAGAAATCAGTAACATGAGGAGTGAGTTGGAGAAGTATGGCATTCAGATGCCAGCCTTCAGTAAGATTGGAGGCCTCTTGGCTGATGAGCTGTCTGTGGATGAGGCTGCCTGTGAGTATAAAACTACAGATAAATAACATGTTCACAATGTATATGTACTTTATATTAAACATGTGTCCTCTGCCACCCCCAGTGCATGCTGCAGTTATTGCCATCAACAAGGCAATCGACAGAGGACAAGCATCTGTAACACTGGGTGCTTTGAATAATCCTAATGCAATGTTGAGGAACATTGATGAAGCTCTGGGCCAGGACTACCAGGACGAGCTGAGTCGAGCTAAAGCACTCAAACAGGAGCAGTCTGTGGGATGGGTTGGTTTCATTCACCATTATTTTCTCCAATTTAATGCAAATAAATATGACTCTGTCTCTGCTCTGAACAATATGCTTTAAATGTCAAGGAGTTAGTTGTAGACATCTTCTTAACAAAAACAAAGTAATTTCATCTTCATTAAGCTTCATTAATATTTGTTTTACTCCACAGCCCTACTGCTTTATGTTAAAATTTCTGGTGTCTTGTCTTCTTACCATAGACAGTACACACGAATTTAACACTAATTAACACTAACATGTACTTTTCTTTAGCACTTGTCTGTTTCCACTGAAGAGAGAGATGTGTATGAAGAACTGCTCACTCAGCAGGAGATCCAGGGCTGCATTGATCTTGTCAATAGTACGTATATTTAAGTGTAAACAATAATACATTTGTGAAATCCTGAACAATCAGTACAAAACCATGTCCTTCTCTGTCCAGCCCAAACTGCGATAGTAAAGGTGAACGAAGCAGTGGTGGCACAGGACATGGCTGCTCTCTTAGCTGCACTTAAACTGGAAGCATTAGCCTTGTTAGGTGTTCAGGATGCTAACAACCACTGGTACCTTGAGCAGTTCACCACATACTGCCAGCATAAAGCCCAGGTATGATGTGTGATTAGCCCAAAGCAATTATAACCACTGTACTTCCTTTTTTTATTAAAATGTATTTAAATGTATTACTTGATTATCTTTTTATGCTTTAGGAAGGAGGGAAGGCCATAATGACTGACAAAAGTGAAATTCAGAGAGTTGTCACTTCATGTAACGATTTTGCAGAGGCAGAGAAACGAAGTATGTTCAGTTGTTCCAATGTTTTAATGTTTCTAATTGTTTAAATAATAGTTGCCTGGTAATTAACAGCTTGTTGAACACATCTTTGTCAGAACTAGACGCAGTTGCAGCTATTAACATGGCCATACGACTCGGCAATGCATCAAACACTGTAGAGGAGTTAATGAACCCTGAGGCCCAGCTGCCTTTAGTTTACCAAAGTGCTGCCAAACTCTATCAAACGGAGCTGTTCAGCCTCCAACTGCAGACAGGGGGACGGGTAACTCTCATGTTATATTTGTTATGATCTTTGTACTGTATTTTAAAATATGGCGTGATGACACTGTTGTTGATGTTTCAGACTGGCCTGGGGCATGAGGAGCTGAGTGTAGCTGTGGAGATGCTGTCTGCTGTAGCTGTTCTGAATGAGGTGCTGGACACAAAAGACCCCCACGCTGTGATTGAACAACTCACCGATTCCCCCCTCGGCTTCACCAACATAGACACAGAAAACCTTCACCGGTGAACTGCTTGTTCTGACATTGTACTAGTAGTAATTGGCCTTGTAGTATTTTTATTTTATTTTTATTTTTGTTTTCTCTGTCCTCTGGTAGGTATGCAGACACTCTGATCAAGGAGCGAGCTGAGGCCCTTTCAAAAGGACAGGAGTTTCTCACATGGAATGATGTTCAGAAGTGCATCGATGTCGTCAACATTCAAGTGATTGAAGAACATGAACGTAAGATGCTTTTGTTGGATAATTAGAAAATGTCCAATGTTGATATACATAAAGTCTAATTCTGTGACCTGTTTTTCTAATTTGACAGGTGTTATTGCTATAGCTGAGATCAATGAGGCTCTTAACTCTGGTGATTATCAGCAGACACTGGCAGCACTGATGCTGCCCACAGCAAAGTTAACAGGGGTGAACCCAGACACAGCCAAACACTACCACGATGTACTTCTGTACACAAAGCAGCTGCTCTGCCAGGTATTTACCCTATTTACTAATTTAAAGGAATGAGAAATCCAATGACTGTTTGTCCTTTTTCAAATGTTGCGCATGTGTGAAACCACCCCCCTCCCCAGAATCGCTGTTGCTGCTGTAACTATACTGTACATTTTCAAATGATAAGCAGAAGTTTCCTGTCCAGAAGTAATTTAGTGACCAATCTTGAGTCTTTAGACCCTCTGCTAAAGTGCACGCCATTGCTGGAAGGAATCTCCGAGAATCACCTTAGTTTGGCTTCGCTCCTTTTCCCCTTCTCTTCTTCTTTCAGCGACCTCAAAAATGGACTATCTTTTGTGGCTAACTAGTAGTGAATTCTTGTTTGCCATCGCAACAAACTTTGTGGCAACTGCGAGGAAGCTATATTGGAAAAAGCCGCTAAGAACCGCTGTGTTGGTTGAGTAAACAGTGTCTTACATCTATGGAAAGCGTGAGAGGCGTGCGTAAACCATGTAATCCCAGCACGCTGGCAAGTCAGTTACACTAGAATTAGGGAGTTTGATTGACAACCTAACAATCAAACTCTGAGGTAGCCTCGTTATCTAATGTTTATTTGGCCCCACCACGTCCACAGTTGATGGATTTTCCTTCTTTTTTTTTTTTTTTTTTTTTTTTTTTGGTCATCATAATTACAAGGCTGTTGCATCTCTATTATGCTGTCATTGACAATTTGAAACAAAAATAAATCCTCCATACAACCTTTAATCACACTGTATTTTAATCCATAGATTACACACATAGGTAAATGTAGACTTACTTTTGTTTATTTTGTTAAAACTCAACGATTATTATTTATTGCCATGTGATGTTGTACCTCCCGGCTCTATCTCAAAAACAGTAGTACTCATTAAATTCCAACAGATGATAGACAATGTTTGAGTGTTTAGTCTCACATCACTGCAGAAGTAGTCAGAGGTGTCCGACGCAGGGATATGAAGTGTAGCTCAGACGAGGCAGTCCTTGACAAAAGCAAACACAGGAGTGGATCCAGACAGCTGTGAAAGCAGCAGAGGCACACTGCCGCTCGGTAGTACGTGTACATGTGGTCATCCCCATTCACAATCAGACAGGTGTAGTGAGTTATATGCAGGATGCCACTGGGTAAGAAGCACACTACAAATATGACGAAGACCAGGCTGCTGATCTTTATATAAGGTTTCCAATCACAACCAGACTGCCCCAGGTGGTACACCACTGACAAATGGACATAAATACAAACAAAGAAAGGCACTATGAACCCCAGGCAGACCAGGCCCAATCGAAACGGGACCAGCAGAGAGTGTGGTTCCTCATCGAGGGGCAGAATGTCATGACATGTGACGATTCCCAGCTCAGAAATGTAGTAGCTCTGTCTGACCAGCAGTTCGGGCACTATAGCTGCCCCAAACAGCAGCCACACAATGAGACAGGCCCATACGGACAGAGAGGTCGTAGCCATTCGCCTGTACAGAAAAGGCTTGACCACGGCCAGGTAACGCTTCATACTGATGCACGCGATGGTCTGAGACGAGCAGTACACATTCCCATAAAACAAAGCAGTGATGAGTCGGCAGGAAACCTCCCCAAAAATCCAGTGGTTTCCGTTAATGTGATAATGAATGCGCAAGGCCAGGGACAGCAGAAGCAACAGGTCAGACAGAGCCAAGTTCAAATACAGAATTACTGTCGCCCGTGACTTGTCCTTGATCTTAACCCTTAAAAAAGCCAAAATATAAGCGTTAGATGGGATGCCCAGCAGCATTGACAGGCCGTAGGCTGAGGGTATGATCCAGTTACTCAGGATTCCTGTGGTGAAGGCTGTGGCTGGATCCTCTGGTTCCACATAAAACAAGGGGTCCATCCCAGCCCAGCTCTGATTTATGTGGGTCAGTTTATATTTATGAGGTTTAAATGTTCTTGGTCCCTCATGGGAGGAGTTTCCTATGCTTGCTGTGTTGTTACCTATAAGTTTCAATTAAAGAAGTTAAACTTAACAAACAAGTAAAAAAAAATACATTGGTGCATATACAGTTAGTTTTATAATCTTACCTTTATGTTGAAGGCTCTGTGCTGCCATTAGACAGAATACTAATCCCTGCATAAGGTTAGCCATGTTTACCTTTCATCAAATGGTCCTCAGCCCACAGATGCTAAATCTTGTCCGTTTAATGAACATCCACAATACTAAAGTTGTCCGTCCAAAGTGGCTGTCTTTTGGCCATGTCTGCTGTGGTGTGAGGCTGCTCTGTGCTGTAGTGTCTTCCTGCTCACACACAGGATGCCTGGGGTTTGTGTGCTACATGGAGCACATTTCCTGTCCAGGCTAAAACTAAATTCCCTTTTCACTGCGTCATAATTCGAGTAGGTGGACCCCACTGTGAAATCACTCAAAACAAATGGTTTTCAATCTGATCCTTTGTTCATTTCTTTCCTCTTGTTTCATTCTCTTTTCTTTGTTCAGTGGATCAGTGTGGCTAATAATGCAGTCATAGACTTTCAGGAGGTTAATGAAATGTATATTGTGGCTTAAATTGTATTCCCTTTGTTACAGTAAAAATACATACGTTAATGTGGTTCATGAGACGTCACTGCTTTTTTCAGAGTTGTATTAATACAAACTCATTTTCCACTACGTTCTTAAAAGGACCTTTAGAGCCGTATCTCTAAGGCTGAATAAACATGTTATTTTTAATGGTAAGGAAGGATGTTTACACAGGGATGGCTACTGTTACTAACTGCATTTCCTTCCTCCCATCTTTTAGAGACTTGGCTGCACTCTAATAACATGTTTGTTTGTATTGATCAGCAATGATAATCTTTGAGAAGTGTTTGTTTTAAAAGAAAATGCTACACAATTCATTCACTTTGAATAGAGAAAAACTTACATAAACCTCTTCATCTTTCAGAACTCAGGGGATGAGTCACTGGTTTTGTGGCTGGACCAAATTCAAGAAGCTATTGACACAGCCAATCAAAATGAAGAGGAGGCTCTCTCAAGTTTGTACATTTTCTCTACTCAGAATGTAACTTTTGGAAACTGTACCTTTATCTGACTATTTTTGGCAGTGGCTGGAGCAATAGCTCATGTGAACACAATGATTTCTGAAGGAAACGCTCAGAACACACTAGCGGCCATACAGGCGCCCCCTGCTGGATTGAGGGGTGTACTACCTGAATGTGCTGACAATTACCAGTCAGAGCTGGCACAAAAACAAGCTAACAGTTGTAATGAAGGTAGGGTACAGCATGACAAACAACCACCGTTACTAATAACAAACCTTTTATTCTCTCTTTCTGTTTTTCCAGCCACTACAGACAGTGTGTGGGTTAAACATTGCATTAAAGAGCGTTATAATTATTACTACAACCTACAGGATGGACAGGGCACATGGGTGGAACCAGCGGCCTTTGAACACAACAGTAAACATTTGAGTAGAGAAGGAATTCAAGTATATAGCCTTTAGAAGTCTAAAAGTGTTTTATGCTAACCAAAATGATATTAATAAAGTATCTCTTATGTTTCCTCTCTAGGCTGTTGTTAACTCAGTTAGTTCAGATTATAACAGAGAACAGTTATGGTTAGCCAATGAGTCAATGGTAACTGTGCTTCAAGCTCAAATCAGAGGCTACCTGGTTAGAAAGAAACATGCTGAAAGAATGCAGTATCTGTGCCAACATGAAGATCAGGTGGTAAAACTGCAGGTAAGTGTTCATTTACAATATAACACTATACTTATTTGCTATTGGTTTAAACTGTGTCTCTTCTACAGGCCTGTTGGAAAGGGTACAAACAAAGAAAGCTGTACAAGGAGAGAATTAATTTACTGAAAAAAAATGTGGATTCTGTTGTCAAGGTATAGGATGTTTGAAAAGGTCCTTTTGTCTCATTTTCAGTATTGTAGATAACATGAATGTCAACTATGAACTGTTGTAGATACAATCCCTTGTGAAAATGTGGAAAGCCAAACGGAAATACAATGAAAGGTTACAGTTTTTCAAAGACCATGTGAGTGTCCTAAACGCAGTTCTAATCTTTGACTGTTTTAATGCTTTGACTGACATGCACTTACATACTGTGTGTGTATAGGAAAAAGAGATTGTAAAAATCCAGGCTTTTCTAAAGGCCAACAAAGCTCGAGATGACTACCGGACACTAAGTGAGACATAGACATGAATACAGATTGTATAAAAAAATATAAAATGTGTGGATGGATTATTGACGGGATGTCTTGTGTGTTTTTCTGAGCTGGAGCAAAGGACCCCCCTCTGTCAGTTGTGCGTAAATTTGTCCATTTGTTGGAGCAAAGCCCCTTGGATCTGCAGGAGGAGCAGGAGGTCACCAGGCTCAGAGAGGAAGTTGTGACAAAGATTCGTTCAAACCAACAGATGGAAAAAGATCTGAATTTAATGGACATAAAGATTGGTTTACTAGTGAAGAACAGAATTACTCTACAGGTAGTCTAAATATATTTAATTTATAGTACTGTACATCTTAACACTTTTAATCATATTGTCATGTTTTGGTGTTAAATTGTACTGAATGAACTTCAATTATTTATTTGATATTTTCTTCTAAAGGATGTGGTAACCCATAATAAGAAAATGAAGGACCTAAAGAAATCCAATTCAGAGGATTTCATCAGTGGAGCGAGGCTGGGGATAAAGGGTCTCAGCAAAGGCAAAAGGAGGAAGCTTGAGGCCTATCAGCATCTCTTTTACCTACTGCAGGTCCATGGATATTTTATATGAATGTGTGAATTTTATTTTTTATGATAAACAAATACTTACGTTTTAATCTTATGTTTTGCAGACTAATCCATCTTATTTGGCCAAGCTCATTTTCCAAATGCCCCAAAACAAGTCAACAAAATTTATGGACACTGTTATTTTTACTTTGTACAACTATGCCTCCAACCAGAGAGAGGAATATCTGCTACTCAAGCTCTTTAAGACTGCACTAGAGGAGGAAATCAAGTGAGAGAGTAAATATACAATAATACATGATATACATATTCTTACATTGATGTTGTCCATTTGTGATCCAGGTCTAAGGTAGATCAGATCCAAGATATAGTGACTGGAAACCCGACGGTCATCAAGATGGTGGTGAGTTTCAACAGAGGAGCACGAGGCCACAACACTCTGCGACAGCTGCTGGCGCCTGTGGTGAGGGACATTATCGAGGACAAGAGTCTGGGCATCAACACCAACCCTGTGGATGTGTATAAAGCCTGGGTCAACCAACTGGAGACCGCCACAGGAGAGGCCAGGTATGAGAAGTGAAGGACTGTCTGTGAATACTGACACTAACAAACTTAATAAATAATAACACTCATATGTTTCTGCAGCAAACTGCCTTATGATGTCACCCCAGAGCAAGCCATGTCTCATGAGGAGGTGCGTAACAGATTGGAGGCCTCCAGTCAGGCTCTGCGCTCTGCCACTGATAAAGTCTTAAACTCTATTGTGTCCTCGCTGGACAATATCCCGTAAGTATATCACATTCTGTTAACTCCATTGTATATGCAGGCTACTTTCAAATTGAAAATATCAATACTTCAGTAGTATAAAAATAGAAATAATATTAATTCCCTACTTAAGGAATTACAGTAATTGTGTAATTATGTAAAATTATGTTAGCAATATAATGATAATTGCATCTATACTGCACCTGCCAGACTTTTTGACCACAAGGCGGTGGTAATGGTGACTCTTAGAACAAATTAGATTCTTAACATTAGATTCTTGTTGTTTTATAGTAAAATCCATTCTCCATATTTAATTGTCTTTATAGTTATGGCATGAGATACGTAGCAAAGGTTTTGAAGAAAAGCCTCCATGAGAAGTTTCCTGATGCCTCAGAAGATGAGCTGCTAAAGGTAGATTTAACTGATTTTCTGTAATGTAGTATACAGCTGTATGTGCAGTATATGGGATGGGCCTCTGAATGGATTTATTTATTTTTTTAAAGATTGTAGGAAATTTGCTGTATTATCGCTTCATGAATCCGGCCATTGTGGCGCCTGATGGCTTTGACATCATTGACATGTCAGCCGGAGGTCAGCTGCACGTGGACCAGAGGAGAAACCTCGGCTCTGTGGCAAAGATGCTCCAACACGCGGCCGCAAATAAACTGTTTGAGGGGGAGAACGCACACATGACCCCAATGAACAACTACATCTCTCAGACTTATAAGAAGTTCAGGTCAGAACTTCAGAAATACCATAGTAATTGATGCAAATTACAAGTTATGTTGTGATCAAATTTAGCTTTTTTTTTCAGGGCATTTTTCCAAGAAGCTTGTGACGTGCCTGAACCAGAGGAGAAATTTAATATTGATGAATATACGGACATGGTGACTTTGAGCAAACCTATTATTTATATCTCGATAGAAGAAGTCATCAATACACATTCGGTAAACACCACCACATCACAGTCAGTCTACTGTTTTTATGTTTAGTAAGTAATCTATATCTATAATGTGTTTAGCTGCTGTTGGAGCATTTGGAGGCTCTCTCTCCAGATAAGAACGATCTTCTGCATGAGCTGCTCCAGGACCTGGGAGAGGTGCCAGATGTAGAAGCATTGTTGGGTATGTTTCTGTATTGTTGTATTACTGTATGTTTTTGCTCTTTCTTATTATTGGATCACTTCAGTTTATTTGATTTTTACGTTTTCAAAATCAGGTGAAGGTGCAATTGATCCTAATGATCCAAACAGAGAGGGCGCACTAAGTCAGCTCGCCAAGACTGAGATCTCGCTCACTTTAACCAGTAAATGTGAGCTGCTGGAGGGAGACGATAAGGATGTCAAGACCCTTATTACAAAGTATGTATAGTCACCATTTATTTTTGTTTTATTCTACTTTAAAATATGTCCTAAAATGTGTTAAACTAATGTATTAAGAAAATACTTATTTCTATATTTGATTGAATTCCATGTATCCTTTTGGATACAGTGTGTTCATTATTCACGCACCGTCACTCCATGGCAGTCTTCTCTTTCCTGCTCTTTTATCATTTCCTGTCCAAAAAGGAAGTGGTCTGTCAGTTTTATCTTTCTTTCAATTCTAAAGAAGTATCCATTCATTGTCTGTCTCTTGGAGACAAACTGTCCTTTTTACAGTATAGTTTTGATACAAAACTAAACCCTTTATGTGTCAGAGAAAACAATGGGAATAATCTATTAACTAATCTTTACATGAATATTACTTCTTGCATCTTTCAAGAATTAGTTGCTTATTTAAAGCATGAGGATGAGTTTCACTAAGCTGCCTACTATTTGTCATTATTTTTTATGTATTTGCCAGCTAGACACAATCATAGATAAAGTGTACAATATCTGAAACAACTAATTTACTATTATGTATATTGTGTATTGGACACCTATATAATACTGTTTGTCTCATTACTTTTATTAACATGTGGTTTGCTTGTACAGGACTAAAAAGCTCATAGTGGATGTGGTACGGATTCAACCTGGAGAGTCATTACTAGAGATTCTGGAGACAGCAGCATCTCCCACTCAGGTGATGCCACTGTCTGACCCTGTATTTGTTTATCAGTGTATTGCTGTTATTTTGTTACAACTGTAAATGTAACTGCTGTTTAACTGATGGGTGCTCTGTACTGAACTGAAGGAGCTGGAGCACACAAAAGTCATTGAACGGCGAGCGATGCAGGACGCACAAACCCCAGAGGGTCTGAAGAGTAGCGCCGCCCTGCTGGAGGACGGGCAACTACCACTCGAACAGAAGAAGAGGAAAATCCTGAGAAACTTGCGCAACCTGGAGCAGGCAGGCGTGGTCACTGCGGTCAACAAATATCAAGACCTCATCAATGACATCGCCAAGGTAGTGCACAGCATTGATCAGAGGCTCTACGGATGGTCCGTTTATAAACTAAAGTCTTACATTTCAGGACATTCGCTACCAAAGGCGCTACAGACAGAGGAGAAAGGCTGAGCTTTTGAAGCTGCAGCAGACGCTAAGAGCCTTGAATTCCAAAGCAGCATTTTACCAAGACCAGATGAACTATTATGACACATACATCAAGACCTGCCTAGATAACCTCAATCGCAAGTAAGCATTTTTAATTACATGCATCTTTGTGCTAATGTATAAAGGTAGAGAATCAGCCTTCTTTTTTTATGTTTTAAGGAATTCCCGTAGATCAATAAAACTGGACAGCAAAGGAGAGGACAAAGGCAGTAAAAAGTGGAAGCCCCAGTCTCTGAAGTACACAGCAGCACGTCTGCACGAGAAAGGAGTCATTCTGGAGATTGAGGGGCTTCAGACAAACCAGTAAGTACAAAATTACCCAATTATTATTATTACAGGTGGTTGTCGTGGGTTTTGTCTGGTAGTCAACATTCCTTTTTAAAAACCCAACTAAACAAAATTACAATTAAGAGTATGCATTACATTGTCCTGGTGGATCAACCCCACCTAAGGCCCATAGGTGCTAATGGAAAGGTTCTTATCAGTAAAAGGATGTGGTTTGGAGCAGAATTCAGACATTACAGGAAGAATATTTGTGTTAAATAGCAACAATGTAAATGTCTACCTTGTTTATGTTAAGGAAAGTAATATTAGAGGACAAATTTATTGATTTTGGGAAAAATGTGATTGATCAATATCCAGAAAGGCGAAAAAAATATAAATAAAAAAATGTATATATCTTTTGTCAAATACCGAGACTTGAGTATACGTGCACAATCTAGATGAATATACATTAAAACATGTTTTACTTTTTTTAGGTTTAAAAATGTCATGTTTGACATTTCACCGACTGAAGAAGTTGGGGATTTTGAGGTCAAAGCCAAATTTATGGGAGTGGAGATGGAGAAAGTGCAGCTACATTTCCAGGTAAAACCATGTAGCCCAATTGTGTACAGTGCTGATATCTGTTTTCCACTAAAATAATCTTAGACCTTAGACTTAGACAAACTTTATTGATCCACAAGGGAAATTATTTGGACACAGTAGCTCACTAATCACAATATAATAATAATAACAAAGAGTAAAAAATAAATGGTAATAATAAATTCAAAGTAAGTAGCAAAAAGGATAGCAAGAAACAGGTGTCAAATAAGCCGTAATTATATAAGTGTATATGTACAAGTCAAAATATAATAGAAAAATAAGTAATAAAAATATAAAATCACAGCTATATACAAGAGATAAGAAAGACAGTGCAACAATGTTATGATGATTAACAGGACATAAGGTTATCTGTTACATAAGAGTGAGTTGTTGTACAGT